>CBVK0102063298.1:0-28392 GCA_900067695.1 Picea abies
CTCTTCCGATCTCACTAATAGTTGTTCTTTCCTGTTGCAATTCTTATTTTAATGTAATCCAGGATTCCTTAGATTATCCTTAAAATCTGCAATAGGTAGGTTGCTTTCCTGTAATTTAAGTCAGAACTATCTGCAATAGGTAGGTTGCTTTCCTGTAATTTAAGTCAGAACTTCAGTTCATTCAGGGCAAGTGTGATTAATATAGTTTCCTTTACTACAACTTTAAGTTTCTTTTGGAATTGAGCATATATAGTGTGTGGTTATCTTTGAAATAAACAGACTTCCCTGGGTTTACAATTTATGTATCACTTGATTGTTTGAATTAATTAAGCAATTATAGTGACCAACAGTGAGTTGTTGATTATTGTGAAGTCGATTGTTATGGTTGTTGAGTAGAATAAGCTAGTTTTTTAGGGTTAGCTCACGGGATGTGGATCCTGGTGTGATCTAGTGAGCATTCCAGAGGGTACTTACCCTCATTTTGATTGTAATTCTGAAGATGTAATGCACGTAGTGAATATTTTGCAAAAGAATGAATAAAAGTGCAGAAGAGATAGATATTTGTGGATGTAGCCCTAAGAGGGGGTGAACCACGATAACTCCACTGTGGTCACATGTTTGAATGATTTTTTGAATGTTATGTTATGTATCAATTAAAGAATGAATGCTTAAATCTAATTATAACAACATGCATGCATAGTTTAATGATGAATGAATCCTAGAAGCAGATGGATGATTAATGATGTTGATACAGAAGGAAAACAATCAAAACAAAGTCCCCACTCCTTCCTAGACTGCAAACACCTAATTATTGCATCCCCCCATAAATCCATCTCGAGTGAGATTGTGTTGTGCAATCTATGTGTATCGTTTTCTTTTGGATTACCAGGAGGGCCGATAGTTTTAAGGGTTTTGTTGGAAACCTATTTGAGATCAGAACCTCAGTCATCCCAAGTAACAAACAAAATGGTTTCTTGTTGATATATTCATCCATAATTCTCACATGATGATATCCCTACTGGAGGTCAATCTTGGAGAATAATTTGACATCTTTCCATTGATAAAAATTTCATCTATCCTTGGAAAATGATACTTGTTCTTCACTATCACCTTATTCAATTGTTTGAAGTCAATGCAAAGCATCAATGTCCCATCTTTCTTTTTCCCAAATAACAATGGTTTTCCCCAAGGTGGCACACTTGGTCGTATATACCCTTTCATCAAAAGTTCTTCAAGTTGCATTTTTAGTTCCTTCAACTCTGGTGTACTCATCCTATAATGAGTCTTGAATATTGGGGTTTCTCTAGGCACCAGATTTAATGGAGAAATAAATATCTCTCTTGGGTGGCAACCCTGATATTTCTCTAAATACATATTCAAACTATTTTAAGACTACATAATATTCAATATTTGGAACTTTATCCTTAGCTACCTCCTCCATATGACCTACAAATAATTGACATCCTTTTCCAAAACTCTTCTTCAGCTCCAAGGCTGAAATTTCTCTAATAGTTACTTCTATTCGAATACCTTGAACTATCCTCAAATTCTCTTTTTCATCCAAACAAGTAAATTCCTTATTACAATAGTCTAGGACAACTTGATGCTTGTCCAACCAATCCATACCAATTAGGAAATCATATGAACCCAATGGTATCATGTTAAAATATTCCCTTGTGCTTAGTCCATTCATGTCCATTGGGCATGCCTTAACCATCTCATTAATTTTTCTCTTAGCTTGTGTAGCTACATGCACCAACCAACATTTCCCAAGCTTGCTTCTTGGAAGATGAAATATTTCCACCATCTTAGGGTCTAAATAACTATGACTATATCCTTTATCAATTAAAATAGAAATGGGTTGGTCATTAATATTACCTTCTACTTCAATCATATGGGACTGAAATTCAACTTGCTTGTTATCTAGGGATGCATAGATCCTTGGCATGCTTTTTCCCATGTCCTCCACTATATCAGCTTGTTGTACATTGTGAGAAGTCCTCACTTTCTCACCTTTATGAGGGAAATATATGTACATGTGATATTCCTCACATACCCAACACTTCATTGGCTACTGTCTTGCTCTTTTCCCCATTGTCTCTATCATTCTCGGCTCCTTGGAGTTGTATGTCCCTGAGAATTATTTATGGAGAATGGTGGCTTGGTCCCCTTCTTCCTTTGCTCCAGATTTCATTTCTTCTTGTCTTCCCAAGACTTTTTATAAGTAGGTATTCCTCTATGTTGATCATAGAGATACTTGGATATTCTTATTGTTTCATCCAATGTATTGGGATCATCATATTGTATATTGTCACTGATAAATGATGGAATATCACTCAGTTACCTTTGAATATTGACTTTCTCATCCTTGATGAATGCAATGTATTTCACCAGCTCTAAGAATATTCTCTCATACTCATCTATGGTCATGCTCCCAAGCTTGAGTTTTAAGAACTCCTTCATCTTCCTATCATAATAATGCTTCGTTAAGTACTTATTTTGAAAATAACTATTGAACTCCCTCCAAGTAATATTCTTCTCATCAATGTGTTTCACTTGCACAAAATGGTCCCACAACATTTATTTTCTTCCCTTAAGATGATAGATTGAAATTATCCCTTCTACATGTGAGGAGTAATTATATAACTAAAAGTACTTCCTCATGCCAAATAGATAGGTCTTTGTGTCTTCATATTTTTTATGCTCACAATCAAAGCTAGGAGGCTTGATCTTATTCATCTCTCCTCATAGCTCATCCACCCCAAACTTTTTATTATGCTTCCTAACAAGATATGGACTTGAACTAATGTGTCCTCTCCTAGATTAATTCCTTGGTGAGTGATGATAATGATTGTTATCACAAAAATTTCATCCGTAAATGGCTACAAGAATCCAGCATTGTTAAACAACTATGAGTCCACCCATGGACCAACATTACCAAAAAACATGGCCAAAAAGGTCAAAAAACTATGTAACCAATTGAAAAATCAAGATGCGTGATGACTACACAGGGAGTTCGCGCACGTGCGCCATCCAGAAACGCCAGAAAAGTGCACGTGCACACGATGCACGCCTGTGGATGCTAAAAGATGCGCACATGTGAGAATAACGCATTTATGAGATTGGTCAGCCCCCCACCCACTTCTGGTTCAACTTCCAAGTCGATTTGACATCCAAATATTGGCTGGATTCAACTGGGTGGCTAGTCAAAGACCTAAAAATGCCATAAATAGCTCCTTTTCACACTCAAAGATGGTTACATAATGCCTCAAAGCTATGCTATAAAAGAAGGCCATGGGTGCACTACATTTTCAAGGAATTCATTTGTAAGGTTATACTGCTTCTATTCTCTTGGGGAATCCTCTTTTCCTATCAAGGGAATACTAGCACTATTCCATTTAAGCAATCCATCTCACCTCTTGAGTGGGTTAGCTTGGGATTCTTTCACCATTTTCTTTCAAGTTTCTAAGATTGTAAGAAGAGCTCAAGTTGGGGGTCCAAGAGCCCTCACTTGGAGGAAGAAGGGACCCAAAGTCCCCTTTCTCTTTGGTGTTTTTTATTTTTTACCAATACAAAGCCTTGCCATTGGTGACATGAGTCTTGTTTGATCCTTGTTCTTATGTCCTTATGAAATAATTTAGTTGTTCTTTCTTTTCTTAGTTTAATCTTAGCTTAGTCTTTTATGTTTCTTTGTCTAACCCTTTCCTTACTGTTGTCTTGCTTAGCTGACCCAACTAAGCTTGTAAGCACTTCTGTTTTGCTCATTCAGGTGGAAAAAGAGGTGCAACAGATTGGCGACTCCACTGGGGAAAGGTATCAATTTCCTACCCCATTTGAGTTATTTTAGCTCTTCTTTTTGTTTACTTAACCTGCAAGTACCATAACCAGCCCAAGCAGACCTACAGGAAGCCAGATTTCATGATGAGTTGACAGAATTCCATGCGGAATATTCTTCATGGTCGTGTGTCACCTGTGCATGGGTTTATTGGCCCACAGGCGTGCATCGTGTGCATGTTCACCCAAATCACTGTGATACTCAATGCCCTCTTCGCCCCTGCACCCAAGAGTCTTGTCTAGGTAGCACACATGCGCTCAGTGCGCCTTTGTCTACTCTGAGACCCGCGCATCTGTGCAGAAAAACACACATTGTAAGTCTTTTTGTGACTTGTGGAAGGCCCATAGCCTCCTTAAGAATAATTTCATGCATGTTGTAATCTGCACCACACTTAGTTCCCTCTCCATATAAAGGGATTAGTCAAAACACATAGGCACTTAGGGGGTTTAAAATCATTACTTCCTCTTTTGTTTTCATTTTTCCACATGGATGGCTTGCTTTGACTAAAGATATAAGTTGGAATCATTTGTAATCACATATAAAACTTACATTGGGACCAGAAATTGGATATCAATCATTGAGTATGCTCTTCTCTCACATTTCAAAGAAATCTTGAGAATCAGAAAGAAGTTGGAAGACAATTTCATCTCCCTTAAAAAGATTAAAACCTTTAGGAGAGGACAACAGCCCCCTCGGGACTCCTCTTAGTTTATTTTTCAAACACATCTCAAAGATTGTAATGGGCCCATACATGCCCACATGCTACAAATATTAGATAGTGTTGGAATTTCCTTTCTTAGATTAAATCACTAGGGAAGTTTAAAGGTTTTGTAACGGGCCCATACATGCCCACATGATCACAATCTAGGATAGTTTCAAATCTTTCTTAGATTAAATCACATCAGGGAGTTAAAGAAATAGTAAGGACCCACATGTCCACATACTAGTTTCCTAGGGACTTTTGAATTTCGCAAGGTTGTACCAAAGGCACATAGTAACTTAGGTAATCAAACACTTGTAAGGACCAAGTGAAGTCCACATGTAGCAAGGTGACACCTAAATTATTAAAATTGGCACACTTTCACTTATCCACACACAAAAGTCACATCTAACTCACATAGTCTTCATCTTGAAATGTGGAGGTTAAAGTAAGTTTCCTCCAAAGGGATTCTAAAACACCCCACCCTTTTCTTGACGAAACTATCCACTCCCACTTAATGTCAATGAGGTTGGCTCACACCCCCAATCTCTCAAAACAACCACATCTAAATTTTTTCTAAAAAATCACTAAGTTTCCTCCACAGGAGGTGCCAAAAGAAATTTTTTTAGTCTAGGTAGGATTTCGAGGATAGGCATCCAAATAACTCCCCATTATCTGGTTCTCACATGTTTCAAAACAATAGAAGTTGTCAAATAGGGAACTTTAAATCCTCCAATTCAAGTGTTCCTAACACCATAAGGCAGGGAGATACTTGTGAAGGGTTGAAGGCTGAGGTCTGATTGTTCTGTGCATCCCACCTTGAGGCACCAACCTCTTGGACGGGATCCAACCTGTGACCCATTTCTTAGGCCGAAAATCTAAATGTTGCACTTTGACCGAGGTACCTAGTGACCAAATTTTAGGACATCTACCTAGGTGGCAATTGTAGGCTGCAATTGCACCTTGATCAGATTTTGTGTGGATATTGGGAAATATCGCCATCTCTTTCAGGATATGCGCCCTCTACCCCTCATTATAACTGATTACTTCATCCTTCACTAGTTTCTCTTTTGGTGGCTTCAGACCCCACTGTTGAGTAATATTGGAAGGTCCAGTGCTATTTGAGAGGAAGGACGTTACATCTTTTAGGACACAAGCATTTGTTTTCTTTGTTCCCCCACGCAGACAAAATCCACTTACCCACATATATGCTTCTTTATCATAACACTTTATGTATGATACACTTATGATTACATTTTGATTGAGATATATATTGTGTAAAGCTCAAAAATTGCAGCAAAGGATCTTGTGTATTCATTACTCTCAACACCATTTTCTCACATTCACTCAGCTAGTCAGACATCATAGGGGACCCATAGAACCCTTGTTGTTCCATATTCTTTCTAAATCTCCCTCCTATTCTAGGGGGAGTTCCTAGTTTTTCCAACCCAGCAGCCCCACCTTCTCACACTCCTGTGAGTGCCACTGTCTTAGGATCCACTTTGCTTGGTTCCACCTTACTTGGGTCCAATTCTAAAGGTCCACCATCCACTCACTCTTCTTTACATAGAAGCAGAGGGGCAACTTCCTCTCAAAGGGGAAGTACAAACCCAGCTAGTCCCCTTCAAGGGTCAGGTTCACAAAACCCCCACACCATGGCTGGAACTAACCCTCCACCAACACTCTTGATGCCATATTTGGCCTCTCTCAACATACTAGATCTTAGAAAACTCACAAATGATCCCATATTGCATGACCCCACATGGCCTTCAATTCCTACCAAATTACCTTCAGACATCCCCAAGTTTGAAGGAAAGGCAGGTGATGACCCCGCCAACCATGTCATGACCTTCCACTTATGGTGCTCTTCCAACATCATTATGGATGTTTCCATCTGACTACGATTATTTCAATGCACACTCATTGGCCCATCATCCAAATGGTATGCAGATGAAAAATCAGGGTCCCATGTGACTTTCAAGTCCTTGGCCAAAGCATTTTTTACCTTCTTCCAATTACCAATCCACCATGACAATGGTCTTGAACTACTCTCCAATTTTAAACAAACCTTAGCCACACATATTGCTTATCACATTCACGAGTGGTGTTGATGACATAGTTTATGCAAAGCAGAAACCACCAAACAACAATGCCTTGATTGGTTTCTCAGATCACTTGTCACTCTCCTTGGTAAAGATGTAGCTTCCACCTTCTGTCAATCAGAAGAAGAAGCCATCAGTAAGGCTCAACAATACGACTTCATCTATTCACAATTAGGGTACTTGTACACAGTACTTCCTGATCTCCCAAAACCCATGCCATTTAGTCAATATAAACCTGAGATGTCTCACTCAGTAGACGGATTGATTGGTACCACATCACACCACAATCCATAATCCCCACAACTACCAATGTATGGCACACCACAACATCTATCGACATATGGAGGCACCCCTTATTATCCTCCACCCCCTTATCAACAACCATACCCTGCCCCCACCCAGTAGTGGGCCACCGCCAGCACCTACCATATGCCCACCTACCCAAACAAGTTTTGGTACTCCCACTACCTCAACTTATACTCTAAGTACTAGCGAAAGCGCTACACCTTCCTATGTACATTAAGAAACATTATCACAACATAATCTGTACTTTCCATTCCCTAGCCCTCCACAACCCATGGCTCCACCACCAGGACACCCTCACGCTGAGGTTAGTTTTGTTCAACCCTCTCCCATTCAGCAATATCAAAATTTTGAACAACTGAACATGGAAAATCCACCTCATCAGTCGAATAATGCCGAAAACAAAGGAAGAAACTGGAACAATAACAACCCAAGTCAAGGCAGGAATCACCCCTAGCAGAACCAACCTACTGGGGGCAACTAGACCTAAGGGAATCAGAACCCCCAGGGGAGAAACAACAACAAATGCCAAGGGAAAAATAATAACAACATTCGCACCAACTTCCCCTGTGCCCTTTATGGTGAGTTCAGTCATTATACTCATCATTTCCCCCAAATCGTTGATTTTAAACGGATGAAAGACTCAGTAAATACACCACATACTCTAGCACCGCCTGCCCCTCCACAGGCCCCACAACAATGCGTGCAACAACTAACCCCCGCCGTGCTACAAAACCCCAATCCACACCAAGGAGTGATGAACACCCAACAATACATGCAGCCTACCCACCATAGTTGGGACCATATCTCAAACTAAACAATCCCATAGATCATATTATTCTCCTCACTAGTGAGGAAGAAATCCTTCTATAGACACATAATCGTCAATACCAGGCACCCTCCAAATCTCTTCCCACTCCAACAACAACAATTCCAACACCAACGAGATGCCCGTTAATGATTGCTCGCCCTAACCTAGAAGCACCTCTTCGCATACCTCACATCCCATTGTGCAGGAATATCCACAACCCTCAGGCTACGGTGGCTCATAACTATAGTTTGGTCAACAACTTGGCACAATCCCCAGCTTCCATGTCAGTCTTGGAATTACTTCAAACTTGTCCCACTCAACGGAAATCATTAATTTCCGCCTTAGGGGCAATCGATCCAACAGATAATCAACTTATTACATTTGATATCAATGGTGGAGAACCTCGTCTCCCCACTCTCATCGCATTTCAAATCCTAGTAAAAATTCAGAACATCACAGTTCATCGATGCATCATCGATGAAGGTGCATCCACATGCATCATGTCCAAGACTGTATAGTAGAAACTTGGTTCCCCTGAACTCATACCATCCACCATTACTTTAATATCGTATGATGGATGACCATCTTCTCCTGAAGGGCTCTTCCAAAATGTCCCTGTAGAACTCGGGGGAAAGACCATTCTCATCAACATTGAAGTTATCGATGCCCCACTCAATTACAATATCTTGTTCGGTCGTAGCTACATGTACGCTATGAAGGGAGTTGCCTCTTCCATGTTTCGAACTATGATGTTCCCCCATAACAGAAATATCATTACCATTGATCAGGTCTCCCATTATGATCCTAATCCTTCTGCCACCATTGATAACATTCTCCCTTATATCCACACTAATCCTGAGGCATACCCACTCTTCAATATGGGACCCAGAATTTTCAAAGACCCATCCTTGTTAGGAACTTACCATGGTGCACCACCACTCATCCATCCTCCTAATCAAGTATGTGTCGTCTCACTTAACAGGACTAATGTTCAAGATAATCGTCCTCCCAAAGAGGCTTCTATTACATCTGACGTCCCACTAGTCACAAGGCTCCTCCCTCAAGAATTCCTTGCAAACTTGTCGATTCCACTAGTCCATGATTTCACCTTACCCCAAGGCCATATCCCAATTTGGGAGATAGTCCCCCAAGCCATTACGCAAATTCCTTTCTTTTACCCCCCACCAGGGGTATAGGCCTTTCAGGTCACGGCAACTCTCACCCTCCCTAACATGGTGCTGGCAATCCCAGTTTGGTATTTACATCCACCAGAGATGGTTCCTCGACCATCCCTCCCACCCCAAACTAAAGGACTCCTGATGCATATTCCCATACTCACTCCTACCGTACCCCCTACACCTCTGTCTACTAACCCCCTTGCCACAACTGGGGGTAGGCTAAAGAAAAAGGAGCTCACCACTCCACACCCCCTCGCATCTAACCTCCTAGTGCACTGTGCGAGAAGGATGAACACCCCACCAACAAATGTCCGTTTCTCCGAGAGTTACGCAATCTCATCCCAATCTCATTGTTGCCCATCGCTTCCTCCAGTATTGCCACTATCTCACAGAACGTCGGTAACAAAGGGCTGCGAACCAAATTTGCATGTGCCATTTGTTCAAAATATGGCCATTACACACACCATTTTCCAGTGTTACCACAATTTTGCCAAACACTGGTAGTTGTACGACAGAGATTTCAGCACACACCCACCCCAATTACTGTCACCAACATCCATTATATCACAACCTCAGTCAACGAATGGATGAAATTCCCTTGCTCTCTCTGTGAATCACTGGATCATTTCACATATCAATGTCCTATGATCATTGAATATAGGCAACGCCAAACAACCTTCATTCAAACCCCTCCACCCCCTACAGAAGGGACAGCTAACACTATCTCATCACCAGAGATTCTTCATATTGTTTCACCAAAGCCCGAAACACTCCCCACTCCTCCATGGTTCTTGGATGATTTAAACGAGGGTTTTCCCCCAAATCCTCCCAATTCGCTTGTTCATTTCCCCACAGAAATTTTACGCCCAACTATCGTTGATAACCCTCAGTATCTCGATATTTGGTTTATGACAAGTGAACTATCACAATCTCCTTGCATCATCCCCCCTACTTCTTCACCTCCAGAAGACCAGCACATGGTAACAATTACTGACATCACTCTTTTAGATCCCTTGTATTCCCTTCAATTACATTGTGACGAGGACATACTTGAAGAATTAACCACCCCTAACCATCCATGGGATGCGCTACATCATAGAGCACTCTTCTTGTCACAGGAAGCATTCTCACCTCCTGACCAACACCCCATTTACACATTCAAAACAAAGTATTTTATCCCAGTTGGGCACATTGACTGGTTCAACAACCCCATCCCTGCCCTGGACGCTTTTGAAGAAGGCAATATGGCCAACATTTCCCCTACCATCAAAATCGACATTTCCATAAAAAATGGAGTTGTAGATGAAATTACCATCGGCGCCGCATGCACTACTGAAGAAGTCACCGCCTACAAAGCCCTTTTCCAAGAGTATTGGGATATTTTTGCTTGGTCATACATAGAGATGCATGGCCTTGATCCCTCTATTATCGAACATCGCATAGACACCTGGCCTAATATCACACCAGTTCACCAAAAGAAACGACCGCTACACCCATCCAAAGCAGTGGCCATCAAAGCCGAGATCGAAAAATTACGCGCAGTTGGATTCATTTGCCCGATCACCTATACCTCATGGGTCTCCAATCATGTCCCCATTAATAAGAAATAAGGCACCATCTCTGTATGCACCGACTTTTGGGATCTCAATCATGCATGTCCCAAAGACAACTTTCCAATGTCTTTCATTAATCAGATTATCAATGACTGCACAGGCCACGAGGCTCTATCATTTATGGATGGTTTCTCTGGCTATAATAAAATCCAAATCCACCTGGACGATCAATACAAAACCACATTCACTACCCCTTGGGGTACTTTTGCATATCGTGTTATGCCTTTTGGCCTAAAAAACACTGGCACAACTTTCTGACGGGCTATGACATACATTTTTCATGATTTGGCTCATATCATCCTTGTGTACTTGGACGACCTCACAGCTCGATCCAAAAAACACACTCAACATCTCGATGATTTACGAATCATCTTCCAATGGTGTCGTCAGTACAACATTTTCTTGAACCCCCTTAAGTGCATGTTCTGCGTCACTGTCGGGAACCTCCTAGGGTTCATCGTATCCCAAAGTAGCATTACTGTGGACCCACTCAAAGTCCATGCCATCACATAAATTCCACCTCCCTGGAATTTATGCCAACTCCAGAGCCTACAGGGGAAAACCAACTTTTTACGACAATTTGTCCCAGACTATGCCACTCGAGCAGACAGTTTCCTTCTCTTATTATGCCACGACATCCCCTTCCACTAGGATGAACATGCCCAAAAATCTTTCGACGATCTTAAAAGGCCACTCTCCAACGCCCCTTTAATTAGTTCACCCGACTATAATCGCGACTATATCCTCTACATATCAGCCTCAACTGTCTTAGTAGCAGAAGTTCTCATTCAAATCAGAGATGATGATCATGAGCATGTCATTTACTACATTAGTAAAAACCTCTCAGGGCCACCCTTGAAGTACAAACATGAAGAGAAACTAGCCCTAGCAGTCATCCTCGGAGTTCAGAAACTACACCATTATATTATGCTTCGCACTACCAAAGTCATAGAAGATTCCAACCCCATGCAATACTTGCTCATTCATCGGAAAATTAATGCTAAATTTGCCCACTGGATCGTTATCCTTCAAGAATACGATCTTGAATTCACAACACCTAAGAGAAAGAAATATCTTGTCCTTGCTAATCTTGTCACAGCCTTCCCCTCCGATACTACCAGTGCCCCCGTCAATACCAATTTCCCCAATGAACATCTCTTTTACATCCCCTTGGATGACCCTTGGTACAACGATCTCCTTGTCTACCTTTGAACCTAAAATTTCACTAACCACCTCTCATGAGATGATCGTCGACATATTCGCCATCAGGCCCCCCACTATCTCCTCATCGGAGATATCTTATATCAGCAAGGGGATGACACCATACTTCGTCGCTGCTTGACTATTGACGAGGGTGATCGAGTCTTGAATGATTGCCACAGTAGTGATTGTGGTGGCCACCTTTTAGGTATGTCCACCACTCAACAAATCATCCATGCCGATTACTTCTGGCATACATTATTTCACAATTACATTCATGCCGTGAAACCATGTAATAAATGCCAGCTTTATGCCAATAAAGCACGAGCACCACCTGCTCTTCTACACCCATTCATTACTATAGGCCCCTTTTGTAAATGGGGCATCAACTTCATGACATGCAACCCCCCATCCAGCAATGGCCACAAATATATTGTCGTCGCAGTTGATTATTTCACAAAGTGGGTTGAAGCCATGCCTACTTTCAGCAACACCACTGACACCGTAGCACTTTTTTTCTTCAATCATGTCATATCCTATTTTGGAGTACCGCTCCAACTAGTCTCTGATCACGAAAAACATTTTGAGAATGATATTTTCGTTGAAATCTCATCTCGATTAGGTTTTTCCCACAAATTTGCCTCACCATATTACCCTCAGTCTAACGGACAAGTCGAAGAAGTCAACAAGGTCCTCAAGACCATGTTACAATGCACAGTTAACAAACATAAGACCAATTGGCATCATATGTTATTTTCCATGCTATGGGATTACCGGACGGCCGTGAAAACAGCCACCGGTTTCACACCATTTCATTTAGTCCATGGGGTAGAGGCCACTCTTCCTATCGATTGTGAAATCCCTACCTTGCGCACCACAATTGAGCTATTACCTGACACTGCTCCAATGGAGCAGTGCTTGCTGCACTTAGAGGCCCTAGACGAAGATCGTCGGTCATCATTACAGAACAATGAGGCAGCCAAAAAATGGTCAAAGGCCACCTTTGATTGCCATGTCAACCTTTTCTCATTTCACAAAGACGAGCTTGTCCTTGCTTATGATATCGCTCACGATACCCTTGGTCATGGAAAATTTGAGTCACTATGGCATGGCCCTTATATTATTCAACATTGCCTCACCAAAGGCACATACAACCTAGCTTCCCTCGAAGGCCTCTCTCTCAAAGAACCTGTCAATGGGTTATACTTAAAGAAATTTTATGCCTAAGCGTAGCCATTCTACATTAGGTTATTTCTTTTATAGTATTTTTAATCTATTTTCCATACCTCATGTCTAAACTATCATTCATTTTATTGATATATGCCTTCTCCATCAACCTACCACATCGGTTATGCTGACGACGCTAGCTGTTGGACTCAGAATCTCGCTTCGGCTGCTTGGGCCCTCTATTCCCCCTCACATGAACTACTCCACTCTAGCGGCATATGTTTGGGTTCTGCAACCAATAACCAAGCCGAGTACACTGTCGTCATTAGTCTCCTCGCCAATGCCCACTATCATGGTATTCATCACCTTAGTGTCTTACTGGACTCACAACTGGTCATCCTCCAGCTCAACAATGTGTACCGCATCCATGATCCTTGCGTCTTTCGCATATACCTGCAAATTATAGTTTTATCTCGATAGTTTGATTACATCACATTTACACATATTCCAAGACAATTTAATCAAATTACAGATAATATAGCTAACATTGTACTCGATTGGAATTTATCACATCAAGATACCTTTACACACACATAAATCTTCCAACGTCTGTCACGGCATATAGATTAGACATCATACACAACATTCAACAAATTCTCATAACACATGTAAACATCACAAAGACCCCAAATGTATATCCATATACATATAAATATCGTTCAAGAGTGTCATCCAAATGTTTACATACACAATAGAATACATCATATACAAAATCTGCAGGCCAGTAAAGCACCTCGATACAAAACTGGTGTCACTACACCAAAATGGTCTCACCAGCCTATATATAAAAAACAAAAAAATACATAGAGCGACACTCAAGGTGCCTCTAGAGCACCACCTCCTACCCCTCCCTCAGGCAGTGGTGCCTCGCCCACTATCAGTCCCTTCGAACCTGGAGGTAACTGCCCGGTCATCACAGCACCTACTACTACTGCTTGTCAAACCACGATCTGCCACATCAGCGGAACCCCCACACACTGCTCCAGGACACCCTCATCTTGGATGCATGACCACATGCCCTCAGGCACTCCATGTAGCATCACTTCCAAGCAGTGGGGAATATCCTCAAAATCTCCCCGGGCCTCGATCGAAGGAGCCTGTGATGGTCCTACGCCTGGATCGTCAAAGTGGCATCTCCTAACTGCCCTCTCCTCACTAGCTAGTCTCACATCGACGTCCTTGCATCATCGTCTCTCTCCCACCCACGGCTCTACCCGCAGAGGCCTCGCCGGCCCCTGACGAGCCGACGCTCTCACCAACTCAACCTCATGTCTATGAGGTCCCACATCTGCACATACAGACAAACAAAGGATTGCATCATCACATCATACATAGGTCATACTATCTCAAATATCAACATAACAAGCAAATCATAGACATATCTTGATGATCAAAAACCTCTCCTGGAGGTAACATCATATCTGGATCACCCCATAAATCAACCCCACAATAGGGATATTGTAGTATGATCTGTGGCATTTGCCGCCACACCTGTGCTGCCTCGGCCATGAAGTAATGGCCTCCCTCACCACCACTGTGGAAAACCAAAATCTTCAACCACCACATCAATCGTGGCTCTCGCACACTAGGTGTGCCTAGTAAAACTCTAGGGCACAACATCAGCACCCTCTCCAAAAACCAAGCCACCAAAATGGACCCAAAGGCAAAGTCCCCTGAGTTTGTGGTCCAACACATGTCAAGCTACCCTACCATCTTGGCATGCAGCATCAATCCCTAGGCAAAGTTCTCTCCCACCAATGCCCTCCCCATGATCCTCAGCTGACCCCCACTGATCCACTGAGTTGCCAAGGACCCATAAACCCTCACCACCATCGCTGCTACACAGTGATGAACCAGGGAATCCATAGCCCCGATACTCACTATAGAGCCAGACATAAAGTTCTCTCTAGAACAATACCTCCGGCCTAGGGTATCCAACTACCCATCCCCAGGTAATACCGGCTCCTCTAGTAGTGGAATTCCCCGAAAAGGGAGCCCCATCATAAAGTACACATCCTCCACCACAGTGAAGGCTAGCTCCTCTCCCCACACCATAAAACAATGCAGGTCTGGACTCCACATCTGGATCAAAAACTGAAGAAGATACTCCTACGCCCGTATCAAAGGGCACTCAAAGAACTTCAGCAACCCACAGGCTACCAAAGTAGAATGAACCGATGGCTCCTTGAAAGCCACGACATCTCTTAGCTGTGACCAGTCCTTCTCTCGCCAGTGCACCGACATCGTCCCAATGCTTGCCTACAACCACATAATATAGTTCTATATCAGCCATCTCGAAAATCAAAAACATTAAAATTCTCCAAAAATATGAGTTTTACACCCATCAGCCTTTCCCCCCAGGCGTGGTTGTTTAAACCCACAGGTGCTCACATATGCGTGCCTATTCACCCCACAGGCGTGCACACATGCATGCCTGTTCATCCCATAGGCATGCATGAATGCACGCCTGTGACACACCTACTACGGAATTTAAAAAATTTCAGCCCTTTTCTTCTTTTCTCCGAGGAATAGAATTCCCCAAGTCCCTACGGGACCTGATACAGAACCTGCCATCCCTTATCCGCACTCATCTAATCGGCAGTTATGGCCATAGGCCTTATTGAAGGGTACTCATTGACTTTCGTGATATAGGGAAATCCCGATGCAGGTATTCCCTTGTTCATTTCGGGGTTTCATCCATCAGAATTTTGCAGCTAGCGAACACGAGGAAAACTGACCTTTGCGAGTCCCAGGCACCGAAAAGCCGAAACACCAAAACCATGTGTGCTAATCCATTTCGGGATTTCATGATATGTGAGAACAAGACATTTTCCTCTAGGTGTCTCGTGTGCTGAAACACCGAAACATTAATTTTAGATGCTCTATACTCATTTTTGGGGTTTCGCAAGTCAGGATTTTGCGATATGCGAGGACAAGACACTCGCCTTTACATGTCCCGGGTGATGAAAAACCGAAATATCACACTTCTCTATTTTCTATTTCTTCTGGATTTCGCAAGTCGGGAGTTCGGGGGATACGATAACAAGAGGTCTCACATCGGGGTCTTCCGAGAGCCGAACTCCGAAATACTAACTCAAAACATACTTCCCTGTTTAGGGGTTTCTGCCATCGGGATTTCGGGATATGCAATGATAGGAGGTCTCGAACTTAGGTTTCCAGGGAGCTAAAACTCCAAAACCTTAACTCCAAACATACTTCCCTGTTTCAATGTTTCCGCCATCAGGATTTCTGGATATGCGACGACAAGAGGTCTCGCACTTAGGTTTCCTAGGAGCTGAAACTCTGAAACCTTAACATACGTATAATTGCATATATGTGTTTCTCAAACCATTTCGGGAATTCACAGACTAGGTTTCAAGACTGGTGAGCATAAGAAAACTTACCGTCAGGTATCCTGGGTGCCGAAACACCGACACACCAAATACCGTCTGTTTTAAGCCATTTCGGGACTTCACAAGTCGAGATTTCAGGAGATGTGAGTACAAGGGAATATGCCCTTGAGTATTCCGATTTCTGAAATGCTGAAGTCTCGTAACCTATCCGGTATTGTTCTTTTGGGACTTCACCCATCGGGATTTCGAGATTGATGTGTACAAGAAGACTGACCCTCGGGTTTCCTGGTTGCCAAAACACCAAAACACCAAGGCTTACCCATGCTATACCTTTTCAGGGTTTCCTACTTCATGATTTCACGATGTGCGATGACATGAGGATCTTATCCTTGGGTCTACCGGATACCTAAATGCCGAAAGCGTCGACCCAAGTCACACTATGCCATAACTGGATTTCGCAAGTCAAAATTTCACATATCAGGACTTCGCAATACCAGAGGTCGAAGATCCACACTCCTCGACTACTCAAGTGTCAAAAAGCCGATACACCCTTTCATTATAACCTCGACCAAATTTGGGGTTTCGTGAATTGGAGTTTCGCAATGTACGCAGATAGAAGATCTCACGACTAGACCTTTCGAGAGCTGAAACTCCGAAATACCAACTCTTAAACCTACACATCTATTTCAGGGTTTCTCCCATCGGAATTTCACGGACCGGGGATTCGGGACTTGTGAGTATAAAGGGACTCACACTTAGATATCCCGGGTACTGAAATGCCGAACTATCCTATCTCATCCACTCCTTAAACTATTTCGGGGCTTCAATTATCGGGGTTCTGCAACTCGCGATGATTAGGGTTCTTGCACTTTGTTTTCCTGGGTACCAAAATGCCGAAATGCTTACCAGAAGCCATGTGTTCCTATCAATGAATGGTCCAGATACTCCCACAGATCCTGGGGATATACGATCCCGATTTCTTTGCTACTTACGAATATAAAAGGAAAGGGGTTGAGGCATTAACGCCCTCATTTATTCCTCCAATCTAACGGTCACGAATGACTTCAGATCTTTCGATAGGATCTCATCCATTAATTGATACTTTTCCATACATTGCCATTTTGGGATTTCACAAATCGGGGTTCTGGGAATTGTGAGTACGAGAGGACTCGCGCTTGGATATCTTGGGTGTCGAAATGCCGAAATACCAAGATTTTAAGAGGACCATTCTTCCTCGTGCAGGATTACTAAGACTTGTGCCATCAAATCCTCTTTCAGGTTCTTGCTAAGCTTTCCAGAGAGGGTATCTCTATGGGGAGATCTATCCCGTGCATTCCTGGAGACGAATAAGGGAATAGATTTCCCGAGAACAAACTTGAAGTCTGAATTGGTTCGATATACATATATATCGCTATTTATAAACATAAGCCATACGTGGTCTTTCCATTATAAGCATGCAACCACCATCTCTGGTCAAAACACCACATAGACAATCTTATACTAAAACCATTCATAATTTCACAGACTATGAACATACATGTCAACATATAATTTCAGGATGCAAGATATAAAACACTTATCAGAAAACACCAGAGGTGATGCAATTGCTGAGAGGGGTGCTCGTTTCCAGCCAACCGTAGGCTCAGTGATTCTGAATGGATTTACCACTAGAAACCCCCGAGCCAAGACCACGATGCTGCGAGACTGAGTCTCTGTTTTCCAGTGAACAAGAATGAAGGTTACTCTCCTTCTTCTCTGCTATCACTCACTCTGTATTTTTCTAGAGTTCTTTTCCTTCTCCTCTATTCCTTCACGTCTGCCCTTGATCGCTCACTCTTCCTGCCTTTTCCCTTTCCGGCAAGGTTGCGTGTGGCACGATCTTCCTCGTGGTGGTCAAGTCTAAGGACTCTACAAATGGGCAGTTTACCTCCATCCCTCATTACTCATGAGGAGCCATTTACCTAACAACCTGGTTTGTGATTTAATTTGGGCCAGCGAGCTGCTCTTGGTTCTTCGGGCCAGTGAAGTCCAAATACGGTATTGGTTTTGGTGGAAATTAATGCCACCATTCCAGGTGCCTTCTACCACCTTTTTTCAGCCATCGTGGTCTCTTTTTCACCACACCCCTCTCTCAGTAGTTTTATAATATATATATATATATATATATATATTCATAATATTATTTACATTCATCGTGAGTTTGCCACAATACTTGGCCAGTATAGTTATTTTTACAAACTGGGGGAAACAGGGTGTTACAATTCCCTCCCCCTTAAAGGAACATCATCCTCGATGTTCTAACTATCAACATGACATGCATGTATAGATGTAAACAAAATCGGATATGCATGTTTCATGGCATCCTCCATTTCTCATGTAGCCTCATCTGGGCCAAAATGTCTCCACTGCACCTTGACCTATGCAATGGTTTGGTTCCAAAGCGGGGTTTCCTTTCTGTCCAGTATGCATTGAGGTTCTGGTAGAAATTCTCCCTCCGATTCCACCTAGATCATAGACCAGTCAATTATATGGTTAGCATCATGTACATATTTCTTCAATAATGAAACATGGAAAACGTTATGTGATTTTACTATGGGAGGAAGTGCTAGCCTATAGGCTACAAGTCCCACTCTATCTAGAACCTCAAACGGTCCACAATACCACAGTGCTAACTTGGCACAAGATCCCATTTTCAGGGAACTCTTCCTGGGCCTAACTCTGAGATATACATGGTCTCCCGTCTTGAACTCTCTTGGAGTTCTCTTTTGGTCGGCATAACTTTTCTGTTAGTTCTGAGCAACCTTCGGATTTTGTTTTATCTGAGTCACTTGTTGTTCCATTTCTTTTAACATCTCGGGTCCAAAATAAATCCTGTTTACGGGATTACTCCAGCTGACTAGAGTGTTACACGGCCTACCATAGAGGACTTCGAAGGGACTCATCTTTAAGGATGCTTGGTAGTCGTTGTTGTAGGCGAATTCTACGAGTGGCAGGTAGTCTTCCGACTTCTTGGTTTGATGCATTACATGCATCCTTAATATGTCCTCTAATATTTGATTCACTCTTTCTGTCTGTCCATCGGTTTGAGGGTGATAGGCGATGCTAAACAACAACTTGGTCTCTAAACCAGCCATCAGTGATTTCCAAAAGTTGGAAGTAAATTTCATGTCTCTGTCAGACACGATCTCTTTCGGCATACCATGCAGTCTGAATATCTCCTTCATGAATACCTAGGCGATATCTATTGCCTTGCAAATCGATTTGACGGGGATGAAATGAGAATAATTGCTCAATTTATCCACCACCACCATAATGGAATCATTTTGTTTGGTCATGATTGGTAACCGAGTGATGAAATCCATGGAGATGGTTTCCCATTTTCACTCATGGATTGGTAAAGGTTGCAATAACCCTGCTGGGTGTCGGTGTTCTGCTTTAACCTATTGGCATTCTATGCATTCGGCCAAGTACTCGGCTATGTCTTTCTTCAATCCAGGCCAATAGAATTGTTTCCTGGTGGTCATGATCATCTTCTGGTATTATGGATGATGAGTATAGGGTATCTTATGTAGTTTATCCAATATGAACATCTTCAAGTCGTCACAATCGGGAATGTACAATCTGCTTCTGTAAGTGAGCAGACCTCCTTCGATCATCTGGTAGCCTTCATATTTTACTCCAACGGGTTCTTGCTATAGGTACAAGGTCACGGTCTGGATGAAGGGATCTATTTCTTGTGCATTTATGATTCTTTCCTTGACATCCGTCTCACAGGTGCTTACTGCTGCTAGGTGAATTTTTTTCACACTTCTGCTAAGGGCATCAGCCACCCTATTTTCTTTCCCTTTAATGTGTTTGATTTCAAAATCAAACTCGCTAAGGACGGCCATCCACCTAGCTTGTCTGTCATTGAGCTTCAGTTGGTCAAACAGATATCGTAACCCACAGTGGTCTGTCATAAGTACAAATTTCCTCCCCAGGAGGTAATGACTCCACATTTTTAAGGCATGTACTATAGTGGCCAGCTCTAGATCATGATTCACATAGTTGACTTCACGTTCGTTCAATTTCCGAGATTCATAGAAAACCACATTTCCTCCCTGCATAAGGACTCCTCCGAGCCCTTCCTTACAGGCATCTGTGCACACGAGGAAATCTATTTCTGGGTTAGCGATCTTCAACACAGGTGCATGGGTCAGTAGATGTTTTAGGGTTTGAAATATTTCTTCACATTTATGTGTCCACATGAATTTTGTCCCCTTCTTCTGGAGGGAAGTGATTGGACAACCAATCTTGGAGAATCCTTTTATAAATATCCTGTAGTAACCTACTAATCCCATAAAGGGTCTGATATTCGAAACATCCTTTGGTGTAGGCCATTCCATGATAGACCTAATTTTGTCAGGGTCTACTGCTACCCCTTCTTTGGATAGAACAAGACACAAGTAATGTATTTTCTTCTGGAAGAATTCACATTTGTTGAATCTAGCATAAAGATGATGTTCTCTTAGCACTTCCAGCACAAGCCTAAGATGCTCTTCATGCTCTTCTCTATTCTTGGAGTAAATTAATATATCGTCAATAAAAACCAGCACAAATTTGTCTAGGAATTTACTGAGTACATTGTTAATCAAGAACATGAAAGTGGGAGAGGCATTGGTTAACCCAAATGGCACTACCATGAACTCATAGTGACCATACCATGTCCGGAAAGAAGTTTTATGGATGTCTTCACCCTTGATTCGGACTTGATGGTATCCCGACCTCAAGTCAATCTTTGAGAAAATATATGCACCTCCCAATTGATCGAATAGGTCATCGATCCTTGGTAAGCGGTACTTGTTCTTTATGGTTACCTTATTGAGTTGTTTATAATCTATACACAGTCTAAGGGTACCATCCTTCTTTTTCACAAACAGGACTGGTGATCCCCATGGAGACATGCTAGGTTGAATATACCCTTTATCCATCATTTCTTTTAATTGTAGTTTGAGTTCAACTAACTCGGGTGTGCTCATCCAGTAGGGTGTCCTAGACACTGGCATCACTCCCGGTGCGAGTTCTATCAAGAAGTCTATGTCCCTTCTCGGAGGTAGACCCAGTACCTCTTCTGGAAACACATCTATGTATTCTCTCAAGGTAGGGTGATCTTTGAGGCTTGGTTTGTCACCTTCAATTGTTTTCAACACTTGTATTTCATATAGGGGACATCCCTTTCGGCAATACTTTCTCATTTGAAGAGCCAATATTTGTCAGGTTTTTGGATCCCTTGAAGGGTTATCCTTTTCCCTTCTTTACTTACACATTCTAAGGTTTTATGGTAACAGTCCAATCTAGCTTTATGGGTAGCTAGCCAGTCCATACCAATCAACAGATCATATGATCCCAGGGGTAATATGTTAAGGGTTGCTTGGGTGGGGAATTTACCCAACATTACTTGGTAGGTTGGTATGACCTCAGCTACCCTTCTTTTGGTGCCAATGGCTAATTGTACCAACCATGGCTTGGTATGTTTTTGTGGCTATATTTTACACTTATCAACAACCTTAGGGGCTATATAACTCAAATTTGAACCAGGGTAAATCAAAACAGACACTAGATGGTTGGAAATCATACCTTCTATTTGCACCACTGAAGCTTGGTGGTCAACTTGGTTATTATCCAAGGATGCATAAATTTGCGGCACACTCCTGGGCACATCATTGATGGTAGTAGCTTCCTGAATGTTATAAATCCTATGAATATTTTGTTGTCGGTGTGGACAGTCTCTCAGTAGATGTTCTTCCCTGCAACCCCATCATTTCAAAGGTTCTCTGTTTGGGTTATCAGTCTTCACTGATATGGGTCCAGAATTTTTATTTCTGCTCAAGGAGGGAAAATTCTGCTGGTGCACACTCCGGGATAGGAAGCTCATTCGTGGATTCTTCTTATAGTTCTTAAATCCTGGGGATTTAATCCCCTTTTTCTGAAATCTTGAACTATTCTTTTGTTTCCATCCTTCGCGAGGTTCTACTCGATGCCCAAATTGTTCATGACAATAGGTTTCCTTTCAGATAGTGTCCTCTAGGGTCTTTGGCTCATCAAATTCAATTCTATTCCTATAGTCCTTAGGTAGTCCACTGATGAAGCATTGCACCTTTTCCTTTTCCTCTTTTATATAAGGTACATACCGCAACAAATCGAGGAATTTGTTGACATATTCTTCTATAGTGAGTTGTCTCAATTTGAGTTCATAAAACTCTTTAGTCTTCACGTCGAAATATTTTTTCGACAAATACTTCTTCCGGAAGTATTTCTCAAATTGCTTCCAAGACAGGTCCTCTTCGTGAACCCCTTTCACATTCTTAAGATCTTCCCACCAAATGGAAGCCTTTCCATTCAAGTTGAAGGTGGCCACTCAGGCCTTCAAATTTTCTGAAAAGTCATGGACTCTGAAATATTTCTTTAGTCCAAGCAGCCAGGCCTCTACTTCCTCTCCCTTCTTTATTTCGCCATCGAAGGAGGGTGGTTTCTCTTTTCTGAATTCTTCGAATTTACGACCTTTGGAAGGATTTTTCTTATTCTGTTTCCTTCGGGAATAGGAACTGGTTCTGCTGCTAGAAGAGCCCTCCGAATCGCCAGCTTCCTTCATAGAGGAATCATCCGACGCTTGTCCTTTACCTCTGGGGGGGATCTTTTTTGAGGTGCTCCTCTCAGGGTGGCCATTGATATGACCATGTTTCTGTGTCTCGAGTTCATGCTACATCTATCTTTTTAATTCGGATAAGCTCTGTAGTAAAACTGCGTTAATTTATGTTTTCTTTTGTTGTTCTTTCATCATCCTTTCATTGTCAACCTTGCAGCTTTGTAATTCGACTATGAGGCTCCTCACAGTTTCAACTAGATCTAGAGGGGTACATATTGCCCTCCTTTCGTCAGAATCTTTGTCTCAGTTGTGGGAGCCCTCTCCCACCTCTTGGTGAGTCACCATTCTATGCATCTGTAATTTCCTGTGGTTGATCGTCCTCTTGCATGAAAAATACAAACGTTGGTTGTTAGTCAATATTTTAGATACATTCATAACCCATGCATAATTTCATATCTCTTTCACATGTATACAAAATCAAGTTTTCATTTCAAACTTTGAACTTTGAATTTAAGAGGGTTTAGACAGAGGGTTACTCCTTCTTGGAGTGTTTCAAATGGAGCTCCTGCACAACTTGTTCATGAGACCAAGTAGGACAAGTGTTGTAACCATGCTCTGATACCAATTTGTGACAGACCCACTACAGAATTTAAAAATTTTCGACCCTTTTCGTCTTTTCTCTGAGGAATAGAATTCCCCGAGTCCCTATAGGACCTGATACAGACCCTGCCATCCCTTATCCGCACTCATATGATCGACGGTTATGGCCACAGGCCTTATCGGAGGGTACTCATCGAATTTCTCGATACAGGGAAATCGCGATGCAGGTATTCCCTTGTTCATTTCGAGGTTTCATCCATCGAAATTTCACGGCTAGCGAACATGAGGAAAACTGACCTTTGGGAGTCCCGGGAACCGAAAAGACAAAACACCAAAACCATGTGTTATAATCCATTTCAGGACTTTTCCTATCAGGATTTCATGATATGCGAGGACAAGGCATTTGCCTCTAGGTGTCCTGGGTGTCGAAACACTAAAACATTAATTTTAGACGCTCTATACTTATTTTCGGGGTTTCATACTTCGAGGTTTCGCAAATCAGGATTTCGCGATATGCGAGGACAAGACAATCACCTTTAGATGTACCGGGTGTTGAAACAACGAAATATCACACTTCTCTATGTTCTACTTCTTTGGGATTTCGCAAGTCAGGAGTTCGGGGGATGCGATGACAGGAGGTCTCACATCGGGGTCTTCTGGGAGCTGAACTCCGAAATACTAACTCCAAACATACTTCCCTGTTTTGGGGTTTCCGCCATCAGGATTTCATGATATGTGACGAAAGGATGTCTCGCACTTAGGTTTCCTGGGAGCCAAAACTCTGAAACCTTAACTCCAAACATACTTCCCTGTTTCAGGGTTTCCGCCATCGGGATTTTGAGATATGCGACGACAGGAGGTCTCACACTTAGGTTTCCTGGGAGCCGAAACTCCGAAACCTTAACATACGTATAATTGCATATATGTGTTGCTCATACCATTTTGGGAATTCGCAGACTGGGTTTTTTAGACTGGTGAGCATAAGAAATCTTATCATCAGGTATCCTGGGTGCCGAAACACCGACACACCAAATACCATCCATGTTAATCCATTTCGGGACTTCACAAGTCGGGATTTTAGGAGATGCGAGTACAAGGGAATACACCCTTGAGTATTCTGATTTTTGAAATGTCGAAGTCTCGTAACCTATCCACGTATTGTTCTTTTAGGACTTCACCCATCAGGATTTCAGGATTTATGTGTACAATAAGACTGACCCTCAGGTTTCCTGGTTGCCGAAACACCGAAACACCAAGGCTTACCCATGCTAGACCTTTTTGGGCTTTCCTACTTCAGGGTTTCGTGATGTGCAATGACATGAGGATCTTATCCTTGGGTCTTTTGGATACCGAAATGTTGAAAGCGTCGACCCAAGTCACACTATGCCATAACTGGATTTCGCAAGTCAAAATTTTGCATATCGAGACTTCGTGATACCAGAGGTCGAATATCCACACTCCTCGACTACCTGGGTGCCAAAAAGCTGATACACCCTTTCATTGTAACCTGGACCAAATTCGAGGTTTCGCAAATTGGAGTTCCGCAATGTACGCAGACAAGAGATCTCACGCCTAGACCTTTCGGGAGCCGAAACTCTGAAATACCTACTCTTAAACCTGGGCATCTATTTCAGGGTTTCTCCCATCGAAATTTCATGGACTGAGGATTCAGGACTTGTGAGTACAAAGGGACTCGCACTTAGATATCCCAGGTACCGAAATGCCGAACTATCCTATCTCATCCACTCCTTAAACTATTTCAGGGTTTTGGTTATCGGGGTTCCGCAACTGGCGATGATCAAGGTTCCTGACCTTTGTTTTCCAGGGTACTGAAACACCGAAATGCTTACCGACAGCCACGTGTCCCTATCAATGAACAGTCCAGATACTCCAACAAACGCTGGGTATCTACGGTCCCTATTTCTTCACTACTTATGAATATAAAAGAAAATGGTTTGAGGCATTAACACCCTCATTTCTTCCTCCAATATAATGGTCACGACTGACCTTAGATCTTCCAACAGGATCTTGTCTGTCAATTGATACTTATCCATACGCTGCCATTTCGACATTTCGTAAATTGTGGTTTTGGGTATTGTGAGTATGAGAGGACTCACGCTTGGATATCCCGGATGTCGAAATGCCGAAATATCAAGATTTTAAGAGGATTGTTATCACTCAGTTTGTAGTTTAGGTCAAGTAACTGAAGGGTAAACGTCAAACTGGCATAACAGGAACTTCCCCACCCACTGTCACCTCGATGGGGGGCTCTTTATATTTAGGGTGGCTAAACCCAAGGGAGACGTCCCTGGCAATATGGGGTTTTGAAAGGATAAGGTTTAAAAGATCAAGGCAAGTTTTCCCTTTCACAGATTACCGCCAAGAAGATAGTCAAAAAGAAGATACACCACAGAGGAGGCACCTGTTTGCAAGACAAGGCAACAATAACACTAATACATGCAACAGTGGTTAATACTTCATTAATCTATGACTATCAATATCATATATGAGCATATACAACAGTAATTATTGATGAAGTGAATGATTGCAATAATGACTATGGCTTATAATATTACTTCTCAATAAATACCAGAATGATATAGCATCCAATGGAAATGATTAATCCTTGAATTAACACAATGCATTAAATATCATTAAATTCTCATATATAACAGACTTGCTGCATCACTAGGCTAGAGATGACGTCAGCTATCATTAGGGTTAGTATAATAGACAAGGAGATCAACGTTTTGTTTTTTAACCAATGAAAACTATCAATACATCAATGTCTATTATTAGATGACTAAGCCACAATGTTTTCTATCAACCAAAGACTCAAATAAGGCATGACGTCATCATTAATCTAGGGTTAGTAGACATTAGGGTTAGTTAGGGTTTCAAATTTAAGATTTTTGAAAAAGTTGTTTTGGCACAACAAGCTTAACGTTGGAGAGATAGACTAGTGCCTTAGGGTATTATGGAGTCAGAAACAAGGGCAAGATCTCGGGAGAATCAAAATATAAGGACTGGAGAGTTAGGTTCTATGGTGTTGCAATGGCAGGGCCCTAGAATCAAAACCCTAAGGGGAGGAGGCTCATTCCGGTGTTTCTTAAGCAAGGCCTCATGCTCCTCCCTCTTTCCTCAAATATCCCTGGCAAAACGACTAGCTTTAAAACACAAATCTAAGGGTGAAAAGTGTTGCAAGAGCAAGGCCCTTCAAACCCTAGGTGTAGAATCAACTAGGCCTAGGACGTCTTCTTTCTTCAACTTATGTTTAAATGCTAACTTAGAAAAAGGGGAATTAGTGTAGCAACGGCTAGGCTATATTCTCCTTAATCAATGGCTAAAACAAGTTTCTCAATCATGGGGACATATAGCAAGGACCTACTTGTGTGATTGCTACCTAGGGTTTCAAGATTAAGCAATATAATAGCAATGTAACAATAAATGCAAGAGATTTAACCTACAACCATTCATTCAATAAGTTTTGCATGAGAAATACACTTACAAATCATGAAGAGTGCTTATCAAACCCTAGTTGTAAACCTTCCAATGAGAGAAACACCATAAAAATGCCAAGAATGATCCTCCACAAGAGTTGCGCCTCACTTTCAAGAGTAATAATACCAAGACAAAAGACTAAAAATGATCTCTCACAAGAGAGTGAGTTGTTATTGTGTGAAAATCAGAGGCAACGTCCTCTATTTATATCATCCAAATGACCTTTAATTTTAAAATTAGGTCATTAAAACAGCCGACAAGGATGACTTTCAATTTTACATTGTTTCTACATTAAATGCTAAGAAATGTCACAATAAGCGCTAAAAAGGGAGACATTAGGCCCCTCTGAGGGAGATGTTGGCCCTTTTTGGTCAAGCTCAGCATCCAGGAAGAAGAACATTGGCCCTTCTAGGGCTCCTCCAAGCTGCCACATGTGCCAAATGACCCCAGCACATTGCCACATGCTCCAGAAAATGTCCAGTTGCCTCAGGTGATGTCCTATCCATCAAAATAAATCGTCCCATCTCCAGTGGGTGATCCCCCCTAGGTCGGGCTCCGCCAAAGTATCCTGGGTGGAACGTCCTTCTGTCTTCTTGTGAAAAGGCTCGTCATAACATCATCATGTCTCTACCATCCCAGCAACCATCTAATGGGCTCTTCAGCCCCATGGAGGTCCGAGCTAATCATATCCCCATGTGTACCAGTCCACTGGTACTTGTTCGTCAGGTATGGTCCTGCACATCAAAAGCTACGCCCTCCATGGGCTCATCAGTCCTCGAGATCATAGCAATGTCAATCATATTTCATCATTAAATTTATCAAATACATGCATGAAATCCCTAACATATCATCTAAGAGCTCAAAGACATTACACATATCTACTATACAAAGCTGAAGAAACCAACAGAACAACCTATTGGGCTAACACCCACAAGAAAAGGAAAGTTTCCTCAAAGGATCATTCAAGCCATGTTCATGAAGTGATATGGTCTAGGGATGTCTAGTCATAGTAAGACCATGGGTAGGTGTTGTCCATTTGTAGGAGGTGAGTTGTACCCGTCATGGATGCACTTTTTCCAAGCCCCTTTATTGTCTTTATTTTTCATTTATTGCTTTTCTTTCTTTTTTACTTCAAGGTCTGACCAGAGGACACTACCTTGGCGTCGTGACCAGAGCTGACAGTGTTACCCACTGGTATCTTTGCAGAAATGATAAGGTTGGCTCGTGATGGGACCCCCTTTCCCTTGGCCATGCAACCAAAGGTCATTTCCCTGGCGTGGTGACCAGATAATGACAATGTCATACTGCTGGATACCTATGAACATAATGGGCCGGCTCATGATG
>CBVK0102063300.1:0-12711 GCA_900067695.1 Picea abies
GTAATAGTTTGATATTAAATTATAATGTGACATTAACTTTTATCTGCTTTTTGAATTTTATTTTCTAAACGGTGAATTCAACTTTGTGCAGAATGATGATGCACCGATTGCTCTACAAATAGCAAGAGATGTTGAAAACAAGCATAACACAAACGTTGCTAAGCTGACAATTGAATTAAGCGAGAAACAATGTATTATGGCAGAGCTTGAGTGGTATAAAGAGCGTTGTGAGAAGGAAGTTGGCATCACATATTATGATTCCTTCAGGAAACATAAGGATGTCGATGCTAATTTGTGCAGGGTAAGACTTGCTGAGTTCTGGGATAAGATTATTGAAATGTGGGAGAGGCATGAGTTGCCAAGTGATTTCCAATCCCAAAACAAGTGGATAAACGCTGGCACTGCCTATAGAAGACTTGTAGAGCCTCTGGATATTGCACATTATTATGGCATGTGTAAGGGTAAAGGAAACTATCTTTCAGATGGAAGACCCACTTGTCATAAAGTTCTTCAGAAATGGATGGAAGAGAAAGAAAACAGTCGCGGTTCAAGAGGTCGAAAAGGTCGCACAAAGCTTGCATCTCTTACTCAGGACTCCTGCTTTTGGGCACATCTAGAAGAGGCACTGAAAGAGTTGGAAAGTCTCAAACAAGATCAACACCAAAAGTTAGAGAGTCTTGAAATGTTTGAAGGTTATGTGACAAGAATGATAAATGATCGCAGCGTTTCCTTGGATGTTTTCTTGGAAAGAAGCAGGTTCATGGAGTGGTGGAAAGAATGGAAAGAATACAAGCAAAATCAATTCCCTGAATGGAGCTCTACTTTGTCTGAAATAATGGAAGGGGAAAGTTGGAACGGCTGATTATTGGATGGACATTAGAATACTTTTTCCAATAAAACTTTGTTTAAGTTAGGTATTTTAGTTTTTTATTGTGATTTCTTTTTATTTGTATTTTAGATAGTGTCTTGGGAAAACCACCAATACTTCTCTTTGTGAAAAACCACCAATACTTCTCTTTGTGAAAAACCACCAATACTTCCCCTCTTTGTAAATGGTATGCGTGCTAAACCACAGCCTAGAAAAACAATACTGTAACTAGTGACCTCTCCCCATCTGTGCTGTGATATCCCACCCATCTGTGCTGTGATATCCCACGGGACTCTCCTTTCATTTGCTTAAAATATTGTCATTGCTTTAATGCAATGCCCTCATGGTTAAGGAAGAAATGCGTTTTGGGTTTAATTTTCTAAGTGGAGTATAACACAATGGAATTGCAATTCATACTATCTCACATATTTTACTTAACTCGTTGTTATTCTAGTACCACTAATAATTATGTCGCTATGATACTCCAAGTTATACCTTTCATACTTATGAAGTCCTTATACTTTATAATTCCACGTATAATTTATGTGTAACACATATTAATATTTATAAATATAAATGTGCTTAATAATAATATAATTAAGTACATCAATATTGCTCAATATATAAAGAACGTGGTTACCTAACTTAATTAAGGTATGTCTCACAGTCAATACAACAATGGCAAGGCTAAGGTACCAAACTTTAGTAGCAATTTTAATTTACAGTGTCTCATTCCCCATTAACCTGCACAACTCAAGGAAGTGTACCCCTTTTTCTGTCGGTAGTCTCTCGAGTTGTCCCACTTCCCTTCTAGGGATCCAACACAAGTTGACCAAGAAGTCTTAGATATTTGTGAATTTAGGAACTCCAACTACTATAAGGAGTCTCCAAGCACCCTCTAGGCCTCACACCTAGATAAACGTATCCCAGAAAATTCTCTCTCCAGGGTTTAATCCTTCCCCAAGGCAATGTAAGGAAGTTTGTACACCCAAATCAACTTAAGATTCTCAGGGTTCATAAGGTAACAAGGTCATAGTGGCTCACTAGCTCACACTTAATATTCTCCAGACCAAAAATGGAAAGAATTAAAGATCATAATGATGAAATCCCTAATTTTCCACTAAACCCAAAGTTTAAATATGCATGTTCCCTTTTGACAAGTGGAAACCAAGGAAATCCTTTCCCCACCACTTGGGAACTCGTCCCTCCACTTGAGAACTTAGGATGGACATGACATAATACTTGGCTTAGCTCCCTTGGCTTAAGCCTTTTTCCATAATCCCTTAGCCCCTTTTCCCTCTCATGGAATCCTAGCCCCCATACTCTCTTGTCTGACTTGGTCAATAGTTGTGATGTATTTTATTAATATATCAAAGTGTGATTACAATTTGCATTACTATGCTCACCAAACTTTCAACACACAAGCACACCAACTTAATACCACACAAGCACTCTGACGCAAAACCTATATACACAGACACTCAGAACCAACGACCATATAGGTTCACCAGCCTACAAAAACATATATACACATACATATTTACAACATGGGGATCAACCTAGGGGAATTACACGGGGGATTTATTGAGACAATCATGAAATAGAAATGTCATACAAAGAATTGGATTAAGAAATGCATTTTTCTTAAATTTTCAAGTGGGGGATTTGTTGAGACAATCAACAACTACAATAGCACAACCAGAGAGAATTGAATTTTATTCTTTTGTAGTACATGTTCTCAATGTTTGATAGATCATCCCAACATGGGATGATAAGAGGAAATAGACCTTTTTTTAGAAGATGGGCTTGAAAAAGACTAACAATTATGAAAGAAGTATTTTCTTTTTAATTTTTCATGTTGATGGGTATTATTTTGAAACGGTAAAACATGGAGAGTTGTGTTGGCGAACAAACAATGGATGGGTAATTTGTATGTCCAGAATACAAGATAAAACTGTGAGAGTAGACATTCTTATGTCACGTGAGAAAATTTTGGTGGACGATATCGAAAAAATGATCCTCAACTTGAAAATTTAAACAAAATTGTCAAACAATGTTATGGCAATATTTCAATATGTTTATTTTTTTAAAATGATGTTGGTGGTTAGGGTCGGTAGGAGCAGGAGGGATTATAGTTGATCTCGAAGGAAAATAAGAAAATTCTTTTATCTGGGGTCTAGGAAGGGAAACAAATAACCATGTTAAAGCACTCGCTTTGTTTATGGGATTGAGACTAACTGATGAAAGGTTATATGAAAGAATAATTGTCATTAGAGACCGAAAAATGACAATTAAAACTTTGAGAAAAGGTCCTGGGAAAAGTCAAAGTGCCCTTTCAAGAACCATTCTTTGAATCAGTAAAGAGATGGAAAGATTTGACAAGGTTGAATATTATCTTGTCATCTAAGTAATGAATGGAAAGGCGGATAGCTTAGCAAATGTAGTTTGTAGGTTAGAACAAGAAAGATGAGAAATAATTAAGATAAAAAAGAGTTCCAATACCTTGATTAAATGATGAAAAGAAACATTAAATTGTTTTATTGGGGTGTTAATCCTCTTACTCCTTTTAATTATGAAGCAATCTACAAAATAATGAAGGCATACATATTGGATCATAATATAGTCACCTCACATGCAATGCCCATGTTCATTCACCCGCAACAAAATGATATGGGTTGTACTTCACACAAGAGGATATCACCATTTGAATTAATTTCTTTCGCGGGGGCGAAAATGGAGATATCATCTATCGAAATTCAGTTAATCCTTCTTCAGGGAAGATTTTATCTAGATCAATTTGGATGCATTACACATTTGTGAATTCCTTTGGAAAATTTCCAAGCTTTGTGGTAGTTTCTTCCTTCTTGCGTGGTTAAGGGAGAGTTTTAATGTATCATTCTAGGTGTGTTTCTCATCTAGGAATTCTTTTGGGAACTTTGCATTTAAATTTGTGGTTACTGACTCATCCCTTTATGCTCCTTCCAAGCTCTTTTTGTTGCAGTGAAAATTGAGTGAAAAGGGTCGTGTTGGTGCACTCAGCATGTCCAGAGGTGGTTGAATTGGTGTCAAGTGAGTCCACTCAACATTATCTTAGTTTGTAAAGTTATTGTTGTTAGGATAGTGTCAGATGTTTTCGAATGGTTTTTGTAGCATCAACTAAGCATGGATTTGATATGTAAGCGAAGAGTGTTTCCCTATGTATGAGATCTCAAAGGTTGAAAGAAAACTAATGGGCCACCAGGAAATGAAACCCACTTCCTTGGCCACTTAGGATGAGGGGGCACTCCTTAATTAGTATGGTAGTTAGTTTCAGATATTTCTATTGTAAACAATAATTTGCTTCGGCACTTTCCATTGTAATAATTTAGTGCGCTTTTAGCAATTACTGTTGTAAGAATTTAGTTCGTTGGTGAAACTTCTATTGTAATCAACTAATAATGAGAAGGAAAAAGTCACCTTGTTTATAGAAGGATATCCTCTCTCACTCAAGAAAATGTGATGGTTATTTTCTGCTCTAATTATTCTTCTCCAATTCCATGTATATTCTATTTTCTCTGCTTCGCGCTATCTATTTTTTTTTCTTCATTGTGCATTTTAGTTTTTTGTGTGTTTTCAAATCTAAATTGAATATCAATTGTATTAGAGCCTAGATCCAAGTCAGCTTCTTCTCGGCCATGAAATTTAGAAGAGAGGCCATCCAACATTTTATTTTCTCAGAGCTAGACGTCCTTCTCAGGACTTCTAGTGTGCCCTCCTCAAGTCTTCCACCATGATCATTTTTCACCATTCTCCACATGCCCTCTTTTGGGTACAGGGTTCCTTCTCAAGGCCCTTAGGAGTTCAATGATTCCCAGTGAAAAATTTAGTGATAGATTGGCATCCATGTTGAATGAAGATTATGTCGTCGTGAAGAGAGACGTCTATAGAGGATTATGCATCTAGTGCCACAACTCCAATTCAGGATTTAACTATGGCTCTCCAGGATCTACTCCATCTGCAACAACACGGATCTCCAACACCCATGCAATGGGATACATGCTTCCAATTACCAAATTTTGTGGGCCAAATGAATGGTGATAATGTTGACCCTTAGCTTCGCAGTCTTTCCACATACTTTTGTATATGTCCTAAGATGACAAAAGACATGAAGCTTCATACTATTAGTCTACAAATCGAGGGAATTATGTAGAAATCGTGTGACACTCAACTGGATAATTCTTCGTGGGTCATGGACATAGGTGACCCGGTCGAGACATAGGCACCACACATTACGATGTGGGAGGCATTTTTCTAGGCACTCAGAGACCACTTCTATCCCTTGGGATATCGATAGAACCTCCTTTCCAAATGATTACAACTCTGACAACTCACCCATTTTTCATTATAGAGCTACATATATGTATTATGCAAGTTGTGCATCTAGCTACACATTTCATATCTAGAAGAGGTATTGATTGTCAAATTTAATTCTAGTTTATTAACAATTTTTTGTCATGAATTCGATTTGTTTGAGTCTCCTCCTTTGATAAGGCCTTTCTTTGGGCCTTGGTCATGGAGCATAAAGTGTCTCCTCAAATCTTCTTTCCCCCAACTCGATATAGATCTTCTACTGCTAGTCCTTCGCATACTAAGCATTCCCTGGTTTCTTCGGCTTCCCCATCCACACCTAGAAATGCACCCTGGTGTACCTTTCATAAGAACAACTCACATGCATCTACAAACTATTGGGCACTGAAGAACATTCACACCAAACACGCTCTGTTTTCAGAGGTCACTCAACCAGATTCCCATGACCATACTGAAATAGTCTCTCTCGACAATCCTACTGAGTAGACCCTTCTCTGATCATGATGACTACTAATGAACTCGACATCTCTAATATACCCCTGCTTACACATAATTTTTATATTAAGCATGAGTTTTCTACTCTCATATTGGACAATGAAAGCCAAAATAACCTCGTGGCCCAGAACTTGGTCACGCGCTTGAACCTCCCCACCACTCTGCACTCAACCCCATACCAATGTAACTGGGTACAAAATGAAGGCCTGCATCTCACTGTCTCCCAATGATGTGTGGTTACCTTTGTGATTGTCCATTTTAGGGATACTATGGTGTGTGATATCTCTCCTCTTGATTGTGTTGATTTGTTACTTGGCATTCCCTACCAACAAGCCTCACATGCTATATATCATGCTAAATGTCATCAATACCACTTGCAACATGAGGGGCACACCTATTTTCTTACTTATTTTTCTCTTAAATCGACCCATCCTAATATTGACCATGCGATCATTAATCAAGTGAGTCTGAATCAATGTGTCTCTTTGTGCTTAGTTCACTCCATTAACCTAAACAATGAGAATAAACTTGTACCTCCAGCCATTGATCCCCCACTCCAAGAGTTTGTAGATGTCTTCACACATTCCACAAAACTTCCCCCATCTCACTCTATTGAGCTCATACTTGATATGATTCCTGGTGCTTCTTTTCCTGACACCATATCATAACACATCACTCCCCAAGAGGCTACTAAGATGGAACACCCAATTGGTCAAATTTTTAACTTAGGCCATATTCCAACTTCATTTTCTCCATGTGCGCCCCCCTCCATTGTTATCCCAAACAAGGATAATTCATGCTAGCACCTAGTGACCCACTACCATGCCCTTAACAAATCCAATGTTAAAACATGTTGCCTCCTACCCTGAATTGAGGAATTGTTGGACCACTTACAAGGGGATTATTCCTTCACACTGATGGATTTGACATTTGCTACCATTGTGTTTGCATGAATGCAGCAAGTCATTTGGGTAAATGCACGATCATTTATCTTGATGATATCTTGGTCTTCAATAATTCTTGGGAAGAACATCTTCAACACATGTGCAACATCCTCAAGATATCGCGAGAACATACAATTCAAGGAAATACTATGTTGGACACACATTAGTTCCACATTTGGAACTCATACTGGACACAACATGGGGTCGATCAGATCCATCTCAGGTACAAGTTTTGGCACAATTTCCAGTGCACTCTAATTCCCATGACCTCAATATATTTTTGCAAAAGGCGGGGCACCATTTTTCTCATCTTCTTCATGCATTATACTCTACACATGTTCTTTGTTTTCCATATAGGAATCATCCCTTTGAGATTAAGAAGGATGCATTTCAATTCACGAGTGGGGTGGTACTTAAACATGGAGGTTATTCAATGGAATTCCATTCAAATACCTTTTCTCCTTCTGACTCTACATGTTTCCAGCAAGAACATCAACTAGCTCAGTGTTTTCCCCATATGTTGACTCAACGCTTTACTCAGAAAGCAACTTCCTTACAAACATCCCAAGATCGTCTGAAAAGGGGGCATGATAAGAAGCACACACTATTGTTCTTTCAATTAGGATATCATGTATCAATCTTGCTAGACATGTACCAATTCAAACACCAACATCATTTGCATCGTAATTTCCCTCATTTGATGGAAGAAGTAGGCATGCTTTTGGAACTAAACAGGGAGGAATTGGGCCACCAAAAAGTGTGCCCCACTTCCTTGTCCACTCAGGATGAGGGGGTGCTCCTTAATTAATATTGTAGTTAGTTTCATATATTTCTATTGTAGACAGTAATTTTCTTCTGCACTTTCCACTACAAGCATTTAGTGCACTTTTAGAAATTACTCTTGTAATCATTTAGTTAGTTGTTGCAACTTCTATTTAATCAACTAATAATGAGAAGGAAAAAATTGTCCTTCTTATAGAAGGCACTCCTCTCTCACTCAATAAAACATGATGCCAAGTGATTTCCAATCCCAAAACAAGTGGATAAATGTTGGAAATACGTATGGGTTATTTGTAAAGCCCTTGGATATTACACATTATTATCGCATGTGTAAGGGTAAAGGAAAGTATCTTTCATATGGAATACCCACTCATTATAAAGTTATTCATAAATGGATGGAAGAGAAATAAAACCCTTGCAGTTCAAAATGTGAGAGCGGTCACACAAAGTTTGCATCCATCACTCATGACTCATGTTTTTGGACACATGTATAAGAGGCTTTGAAAGACTTGGAAAATCTCAAACAAGACCAACACCAAAAGATAGAAAGTCTTGAAATGTTTGAAGGTTATGTGACAAGAATAATGAATGATCACAACATTTCCTCACATGTTTTCTTGGAAGGAAGTAGGTTCATGGAGTGGTGGAAATAATGGAAAGAATACAAGAAAAATCAATTCCATGAATGGAGCTCTACTTTGTATGAAATAATAGAAGTTGAAAGTTGGAAGGACCAAATTTGTGAATTATTGGATGGACAGTCGAAAACTATTTCCAAGAGAACCTTGTTCCAATTAGGTTTCTTGTTTTTATGTAATTTCCTTTGTTGTAATGTAATGTCCTGGTGGTCAAGAAAGAAATGCATTTTGCTTTAGTTTTCTAAGTGAGGAATTTATTGAGACAATAGGTACCCGAATTTCACATAGAGAAATGGATTAAGAAATGCATTTTGCTTAAATTTTCAAACTACGGGATTTATTGAGACAATCATCAACTACAATAGCACGAACAGAGAGAGTTGAATTCTATGATCGTGTAGTACATGTTCTGAATGTTTAATAGATCTACGCAAGAGAGAACTGAATTATATGCTTGTGTAGTATATGTTCTCAATGTTTGATAGATCTGTGCAACATGGGATGATAAGAGGGAGTAAAATTTTGTTTAGTGGATGGAATTGAAAAAGGTTCACGGTTATAAAAAAGTTTTCTCCTTTCAATTTTTCAAGTTGAGAGGTATTATTTTATAACGGTAAAGCATCGAGAGTTGTGTTGGTAAACAAACCGATCATGGGCAGTTTTTATGTCCACAACATAAGATAAAGTGAGACAAAAGTTTGGTGGTTGATATAAAAAATGATCCTCGATTTGAAAATTTAAACATAATTGTCAAACAGTTTTATGGTGATCTTTCAGTATGTTTGGGAAAAGAGGCACATTCTACAACCCATTATTAGGTCTATGTGTGATTCAATGCATAAATTCAACGTGGAGATGACATGTGTCACTCTTAAATAATAATAATAATAAATTAAGTAAATGAAAATTGTATATGTCGGCTCTAACCTTTTGTGAAATGAAACACACACACACACACATATACAAATTAAATTAAACTAACCTAATTAAACCAAGATAAAAGAAGATTAAAAAGAGATGTGATTCCTCTCTACACTACGTAGAGTCGGAGTTAAGATGGGTCTATGCTGGTTATTTTTAAAAGCGATGTTGATGGTTAAGGGTAGTAGGACCAAAAGGGGTAAAGGCCCTTTCAAGAAACATTCTACGATTTAGTAAAAAGTAGCAAGATTTGATAAGGTTGAATATTATCATATCTTCTAAGAAATAAATGGAAAGGTGGATAGAAAGGTAGTAATATTTGATAAGGTTGAATATGATCATATCCTCTAAGCAATGAATGGAAAGGTGGATAGCCTAGAAAATTTATTTGCAGGTTATAATAAAGCATCACTAGGGATAATCAAGGTCAAAAAGAGTTGTAATACCTTGATTAAATGATGAAAAGATTATTACTTTTTTTAATTGGGGTATTAATCCTCTTACCCCTTTTAATTATAAATGGATATACGAGGTAATGAAGACATACATGTTGAATCGTGGGATAATCACCTTGCATGTAATTCCCATGTTCATTCACTTGCAAGGAAAGGATATGGGTGGTACTTCACATAAGGGGATATCATCTTGGGATTTTAATCAATCACCATTTCGATTAATTCCTTGCACAGGTTGGAAAATAGAGATATTTTTTATCAAAACTCTATTAATCTATAGCTTCAGGGGAAAGTTTCTCTAGATCAATTTTGGTGAATTACTTATTTGGGAATTTATTTGGGAAATATCCAAGTTCCGTGGCAGCTATTTCCTTCCTCTGCATGCTCGGGGGAGAGTTTTCTATATCATTCAGGATGCACTTCTCATCTAGGAATTCTTTTGGGAACTTTGTAAAATTTGTGGTTATTGGTTCATCCCTATGCATTCTTTCCTGACTCTTTCTATTGAAGTGACAATTGAGGGAAAATGGTCATGCTAGGTGAACTCATCATATAAAGAGGTGGGAGAATTATTGTCAAGTGAGTCTACTATGTATTATCTTAGTTTGTAAATTTTTTGGTTTTGGGAGAGTGTGGGATGGTTTTGTATGGTTTTCGTAGCATTAATTAAGCATGAGTTTGGTTCAGAAGAACACAGGGTATTTTCATGTGTTAGAGTTCTCATAGATGTCATACCTTTATTCATTACAAGTATGGAGTTATTCTTGTTAAAATTTAGGGTTTGTGACTAATCCAAAAACTAGTACCGTGAGACTAAGTTAAAGTTTGATGAAGATGTCATTCTCTTGTTGCTGAAGTTGAGGAAGGTCTGTAGGTCTGTGATCACATACACCAAGTCTATTACAGAGTTAGAGTTATGTTTATATGCATGTTTTGAGGGTTACATGTTGATGATGTTATGGTGTATGGCATGATTGATATATATCATGAGTGATATGGTATATGGTTGAGGCACATGGTTTTAGGTACATGATTGGATGCATGTCTTGTTGATATTGGTATAATATTTGTTGAGGCATAACTTGGTTCCTTGTTAGCACATGATTGAGGTGCATTTTGGACACTTGATGTTGGCATAGTGCTTGAGGCATATCTTGGTGATATTGGCATATTGGTGGAGGTTTCGTACATGGTTGATGCACTGGTTGTGTTACAGGTTGATGTACATGATTATGGTATAGGTTTATGTACATGGTTGATGTGCATGGTTGGCACATGGTATGGTACATGTGTTGATGTACATACATGTTGTGTTACAGGTTGATGCATGGTTAATACATCGTACGGGTTGATGCATAGTACGATACAGGTTCTAGTTGGTTGATGAGCAGATACAAGTTGAAGTGATAGTGACAGTGAAAGTGGAAGTGATAGTTGCAGTGACAGTGACAGTGACAATGATAGTGGTAGTGATAGTGACAGTAACATTAATAGTGACAATGGCAGTGACAGTGGCAACAATTTTGATAGTGACATTTGGTCTACACTTATATTTCAGGGCAGGAAGATGGGGCAAGGAAAGGGAGTTATATCCTCCTTCCGGTTGGTGCTGGAGAACTCAGGGAGTTGGAGATTCCTTCAGGTTGGAGCTTGATAATTAGGGGGTTGTATCCTCCTTCTGGTTGGATCCATAGAATTCAATGAGTTTTAGCTTCCTTCAGGTTGGAGCCTTTAAATAGCCTCCTTCCAGTTGCTGCTGGAGAATTTGGAAGTTGGTGTTTCCTATGAATGAATTCTTGATATATATAAGAAATCATTTTGTGGTTTTCTCCCATTTGGGTTTGCATGTAAATACTAGTGTATTGTGTATTTGTTGTGATTTTTCTTATCATTATGTGCGCATGATATATTGAATGCAATCATATATGATAAATTGATGATAAACAATTGAACATTGTTGATAAAGTGAAAGAATATATATTGTGGTTAAAAGTGGTAAAAGATCTCATACTGATTCACCCCCCCCTCTTAGTATTCCATCAATATTGTCCTATAAGAAATGAATGGAAAGGTGGATAGCTTAGCAAATGTAGTTTGCAAGTTAGAACAAGGAAGATGAGAAATAATTGGGATAAAAAAAGAGTTCCAATACCTTGATTAAATGATGAAAAGCAACATTAACATATTTTATTGGGGTATTAATCCTCATAATCCTTTTAATTATGAAGGAATACATATTGAATCATGATATAGTCACCTCACATGCAATGCCCATGTTCATTCACTTGCAAAAAAAGGATATGGGGTGTACTTCACACAAGAGGATATGTTGATTTGCTTGCTAGTTGTTGTCAAAAGTAGTAGCTACAAATAACTGATTCAAATTCCATCTTTCCATTTCATGATCTTGTAAATGGACAAGTCATTATCTGAGCAAGATCTTTTGAATGCATGGTTGTTAAGATTTTGTTTGCAAGATTTTCTTTCTAATATTTAAAAACTATGTGAAAGGAAGAGTATTGAGTTTCAAGTGTTTCTTCTTTATGCTATACTCATCAGACGTAATTAGATTGCATACTGCCAACACATATAGTGTAACAAATATGTTGACTACGATTCCCGGTTGATAATTCATGATTGGCAATATATTGAACATATAATTGCATCAACATTTTGGCGCCGTTGTCGGGGAGTTGTAAATGGTAGTAGGTATCATTTTGCATTAGATTGATTTTATGGTTTTGGAGTGGTTTTGAGGGAAACTTGAGGGTGGGGAGAAGATGGTAAGACATGAGGGAAGATCCCACGCATCCACTTTTGTGGGATTTCTCCAAAGTCAGGTTGTCCTCTTACCTTTAGTAATTGAATTTTGTGTGAATTAGTATTTAGATATTTTTATGCATAAATGTAGAGATAGAAAAGGTAGATTTTTTACATCAGAAATTGAAGAAAATTCAAGAAAACCCCCCAAAGTTATAGAAAAATCAAGAAAAACCCCCCATACTAACTCAACTAATGTTTATGTAGGAAATATTCTCAGAGGGGAAAGTTCAAAGGCAGTAATTGGAACTACAACTAAAGGTACCAAATATGAAGCTATTGTTCAGATTGAAAACATAGTACAACAAGAAACAATGGAAGCATTGGTGACCCAATGAGAAGGAAGGGCTGGAAAATAGACAAAGGTAGTGGTAGAAGAGGTTGCATCTTCCATTGGGGAAACACACAAGGTATTGGAACAGTTGGATATACCAACCAACCTA
>CBVK0102063305.1:0-33052 GCA_900067695.1 Picea abies
CTCTTGAAAAATCCCTATGACAAGGGTGACTCCACAATGTTTATTAATGAGAAGATGAGTTTCATCCTATTGTACAAAGCCCCAATGATAAGGAGAGGGGTGAGGAGTGATGGAAAATGCTATTATTTTGGTTACAATTGTCAAGGATTATAGTGGCAAGTTGGTCTTTGATCTAACAATTATGAGTAAAAAAGAGACTTAGAGAGGGGAACAAATTTCATTTGTCATTATGAGTAATGAGGGATCTTTTTCAATAGAGTTTGTAATAGGGACTATATTTTGTTGGGGAGAAGTGTCCAAATATTGGTGTACCCTAGGATCATCAAGGGATTTCTCATCTATGTACAAGGATTTGGATGTGAATTATTATTATAAGAATAAGCATTTTGTAGTAGTGTCCTTTGGAACCTTATAATACTTGCACTAACATGTGGGATGAGAGGAGGGGTCTAGATTATTGGTATTAGCTTCATGCATTGTTTAATAGGAACTAGTATTTGGACTAGGGATAGCAATAAGGTTAGGATTATGGAAATGAACGAAGTGAGGGATCTTTTCTAATTTATTTTCCACAATGAGGATATGGATAAAGACTTTGTATATGGGGGTTCTCTAAAATAGTTATACTTCTTTATAAAAATAATACAAATAAACCAAAATTATATTTAAATATCTACAAGTAAACCAAAACACCACATGGAATTGACATATATATCAATATCTACATATTCATGAGGATTGTAAACTTTTACTAGTATAAAGCCTACTTTTAAAAACACATCAAAACCCTTACCTTTTCATTGTCCTTTCGCCAGATCCATTAGCGCATACAACTTGATAAGAGTTTTCCACAAGATGTATTTCCATCACCAAGACCTACATGAATCATAACAGACAAATTTTTATATGAGTAAATAATTAATAAGCAAATAAGCATTCATTTAGTTATGTAAAATACTCTAGAAAAAAATTAAGTTGTTGCATACCTTAATGAGCTTCTCTTTGTTTTAAGAATAGGTTATTCTCTACTAAACAGGGCCAACCACGTGAAGGTGGAAGCTCATATGGCCCCTCCCCCCCCTCACATCGCTCTCAATTTCCCATACCCAACAAATGATTTTCTCTATATAGAAAACATATATACATTAATGCATAACTAGGATAGTCATCAAAACATATGAACATATAAACATCGATAAAGATCCAAAAATAGGTCACGAATTTATACATCTAATTTTTCTTTGATTTACATTTTTTTACATTCATAAAACTGACAATTGGGATATCATCATCATCCAAGGACATTGTATTCTGTGTTCCCTGTCCTTCTATTGTTTTTGTGCGCTCAGGTACCATACTTCTGGTACATCACTGAGAAGGGTTAGCTGGCATTTGTTCAAGGATGTGAACTGAAACAACAAAAATGATCATATCGATATGTTGAAATATAATTGAAATAACTAATTCATTGTTTTGATTAACATTACAGTATTTCTCTTTACCCATCTCTGTAGCTGGGACAGTTGGTGCGTTAATTTCCTGTCCACTTGGTTTCTCTCGCATTTCACCCTCTTGAGCTACATGCTCTTCAATTTTGAGAAGATAATATATAAGTATAAGTCATGAAATAAATATCTACAATCACAATAAATATTTCTAATTCTAAAGCATACATACCGAAATGGGTACTCTGCTCTACACTATCACTGGACATGTGGACCCTAATTGTATGACGCGGTGTTTGCTTAATACCGCTTGATTCACTACTGCGGTAGCACTGTTGCTTGAAAACAAACATAAATACTTAGTTAAGGGTGATATAATAAAATATGAAAAGACTTTACAAGCATGCTACTGTGGTTTCCTTATTCATTTGATTTACCTGTGTGGCTGGGGAGATAGGAGTCTGGCCCAAGATTTTTCTATATTCAATGACACTTTTAAAACCATGCTTGTAACCAAGCTTTAGGTCCTCCTCGGTGGTAGTAGTGTCAAACATATTTAACTGCAATGCATAACACCATATATGTTAGCTGGACCAACCCCTAATATGTTGTTGCAACAACTTACTGAGATAGGAAGGAATGAGAATGAAACTGTCAGAGAGTTTAACACTAGATTTGAGAAGTTACTTCAACGAATTCCTAGCAATATTTGCCTCAGAAGAGATCATCTTATTTTCCTTTATACCAAGGCGTTCCCAGGACATTGGTATGCTTTAAATAATAATAATTCCTATTTGGACACCATATGGGCACTATTCACAAGTTTTATGCATCATAGTTGGCTCTCAAGGCCTCTAAGAAGGAACTTAGAGCCATTAGGAGGATATAGTTGCATTCATAAGTTGCATTAGGAGGATATAGGTCACACATTCATAAGTTGCATATAGTTTCATATAGTTGCATAAGTTGCATATACTAGTTGCATAGTTGCATAACTTGCATATTAGAGTTATTTATGCCACTCAATATCCTATATTTCTTCCATTTAAGGGAGACTATACATCCTCCACCATCAATATCCTATATAGAATAATTATATTTGAAAGAGCTCCCTCCTAGATTTGTTTCCATTGATATCGATATATAATAGGATCAACTTACCTTCCTCTTAATCTCGTGACTCCTTGGCCAAAGAATTATCTCCTTCATTGTGCTCATGATAGATGTGGGAGTTGTATACTACTTCAAATTCTAACCTCGTAATTACCTAGCCCTATTTTATGAATATTAAAAATATGATATGCGAGCAATGAGCCTGGCCATTCAACCAATCACAAACTACCTTGGAATATAAGAATGTCTAAAGTTGTTGTATCTCCAAATTTATGTCCACCTTCATCATTGTGATCACATTGATTATGTCTACATAGTTATTAGATTTTACCATGTACCTCTTTTTATTGAGATCGTGTGGTCATTATGGTGAATGAGATCACTAGCGATGTTTTGTGCATCACTTCCCCTGGAAGAACCATCACAAAGTCTATACATGAAGATATGATCAAATTCTAGAGGTAGAACTTGTCTAATGGTATCTCCAACTCTTATGGGTTTGCAAGCCATTAACAAGTATTTTATTTTGAACATTGTCTCGATAAGGGATGGTCATTTTCCTTTGAATATTTCTTCATTCTGTGAGATCCAAAGGCCCCACATAACATGTAAAGGTAGAGCAACCAGGTCTTGTGGACTTCCATGAGATTTTAAACTAGTTGTTCTAAGCTTCTATCATTGTGTTCCTAGCCCAAATTTGGTATCTTCCTTGTTATCCTAAAGCACGGGGAGTCCCTCTTATTGAGTTTTTGTCCATACAAGATAGTATTCACTTTCATATAAGACAATGGAAATGTTATCCCTCTTTTTTGCAATTAGTTTCCAAATTCCTTTAGTCGTTAGGGATCTAGAAATTTTTTTATGTCTTTTAGGCCCCGTCCTCTCTCTAAATTTGACCTTGTTATCAACTCTCATTTTATAAGAATCACCCTTCTAGCATGAGAGATCCATTTGTTGTACCAGTGATCTACTCTTGTTTTCATCCCGTCAAGGAGCCACAACTAGTGTTTGCATTGGTATTCATTTTCTTTTAGCATGAACTACATGTATATAAAACAACCATCATTTTGCACTACAATGAAAGGGAGGAACTTCAAGATCATTTCTCTTATGGCCTGTGAGACATCATAAAAGTATATGGATGACTTTTGAGCATTTATGTCCATTCCAATGGAGGAGGAAAAAAACTTTAGAATGCGATCTAGACACTTTGTGTTTTGAGTCGTAGCAATTCCAAACAAGAGTATTCAATCAACAAATAAGATATGAGACAAGTATACAATCAAAATACATGAGTAGATCCTATTGAGAGAACTTGGGGTAGTGCATTGTGGTATGACCCAAGAAATGTACAATCCTTGAAAATACTCGGTCCCATCTCAATGTAAGATGGTGTTTCCTAACTAGCCCCTATGAGGGGAAGAATGTTATCTACATCGGAAAATGGCAAGGATTCATAGTAACTTAGGCGGTTTATGGTGATGACCTTCCCATTATGAAAGAACGTCATGGTTCGGAATATTGAGGATGCAATTTCTTTCATAGCATGCATATAACTACACTGAAGAAGGATGTTGTAGTTGAATGGAGCATCCACAACTTTGATATCAATCAAGACTTTCTTACCTACTAATTTGATAGGGATATTCTAGTATAGACCTTATGTTTGGGAAGGATGTCCATCATAATCCCTAACTATAATGGTTCATGGTGTGAGCTCAGGGGAGCCCAATATTTTTTAAATTGTGGTGAAAATGATGCAAATGGATGCATCTTCATCAATGATACATCAATGGATGATGATGTTTATGATCGAGACTAGAATTTGAAATGTGACTGATGATGGAAGCTTAGGCTCATAACTATCTAATTCAAAGATCATTAGCTACAAATCTAATGAGTTTATTGTGTCCAAAACATATAGTAAGGCCCTCCTTTGAGAAGGATAGGTTTGGAGGACCTTGAGAGAGACATGGTGGGACATGGTGGTATGTGATTAAGCCAAATCATTGATGATACTATAGCTATGAGTGGACCTTGCATGGGAGTTATGAGCAGTGTGTCGTATATGTGCCTTTGATACACATGGTGTATAATCACTACTAGGGGGGTGAAATTTGAAAATGTTTGCTAGCGGATGATTAGGGGACCTTTGTATTTGTTGTATTCAGTAGGGGGCATTCCATCCTATTGGTTGTGAGTCTAAAGGTGAATATTTTTCTAGTTCATGTAGATGTTTTGATAGGAGGGGTCTCACAAGTAAAAGTGATCAACATAACTCTACCAAGAATATCACATTTGTGTTCCTCTATGCATTCCATATTGCATTATAGAGGAACCAATGTTGATCTACATATTCTTTTCCTATGTCACCGAATAAAAAAATATGTAGAGAATATTTATTCAAGTGTATCATCATCCTTATATAATGATTCTAAAATCATCATTGTCAATATATTCCCAACACAAATCCTAGAGCTCCCATCTATTGCACAATCAAATATTTCCCTACAACTACACTCAAATAATTGGATACACTCAGACTACTTAAATCCATAGTAGCAAGAGTAATTTTTACAACTAATATCAGACACATTGGGGTTATGCATAACAATGATCACTGAGTTCTATCAAAGATCAAATGTTGCAAGGCGTAGGATGTAGGATGGACTGACATCACTATCAGTTCATTAAAAATATGTATTCTCAATGGCATGGCTATTTGCAAGTTTAGAATATTAAAATGAAATATACTCAAATGCATCTTCAAACACATCTTTTTTTTGAATTTTTTCTTCCATGGATTTTGTAGTGACTACTAATCAGAAAGATCGACCAACATCTCTACATATACAGTTCAAGTATTTTCATCCCCTACATCATCATGCATATTCCATCACAAGTCCTAGAAAATTCCATCCAACTATGCTAACTCCTCGATTCTCCATATCAATATACTTTATTGATCTTCTTCTCTTTCGGGGACAACCAAATCTTATTTGCATGTTTCTCTCATCCTTTTCATTGTTCACATTCTAAATGTGTCTCATGAATATACCTTATTATAAGACACTCTTACTTGGTGTAGGTCTTTTTCATTTCTCCTTGCCACCAACTTTATGTAATCTTTGTGTATTTGTGTCTATCATTCACTTTGATCCTTAGCTACACTAGTACATATCACCAAATTGAGGAATCTCCTAGTGTAGATACACTAGTACATATGACCAAATTGAGGAATCTCCTAGTGTAGGAATACACTAGCTATGTCATGGTTCAAAATATTGGGGATAGATAGCTACACTAGTACATATGAACCAATAGTTTTTTATCCTTTGTAGCTATCTCCAGTTTGATGGGGTGGTGGTATAATTTTAATTCCTTCAAAACTATGGATTTGTATGAGGGGAGATTCATGACCATATCCTTCTTTATGATGAATTAGTTCAACCTTGTACTTATCTCCTGAGTGTCACCCCTCTTATTTGACCAAGTAGCCTATGGAACTAAAGGTTCAACATGTGACTATAAGTTGGGTATCTAATATCTTAAGGAAATAATTTGCTAGAGGACCGAGTCGAGAATGAGCAGCAAGCATATTTTTTACTGATGAAATGTAAAATTTAGGTCCCCCCTGAGAATTAGCATGGGGAGGTCTAATAGGCCCTAGACTACCAATTTATCCTAGAAGGGCCTCCTATTGTGAGATGGGGCATACGCATTGATGATGTCCAACTAAAATTTCAATTCCTTTGGAGAGAAATGAGTCAAGATACAGTGTGTCGAGCTTACCTTATCCCAATAAATCATTAACTGACACCATTGGAGAGCCCAATCCATCGAAGTTTCCTTCCACACTTTCAACCTAGAATACATTTCTTTAGGTGCTTTTGGGAATATTACTCTAAATACATAGTTTCTTGTAATATTAGAATATTGGCTTTGTGTTTCTATATAATATTAGAATATTGGCGACACCAAGAAGAAAGGAAAAGAGCCTAACCAATCTATATAGGCTGTCATAAAATTTAGGCGAGCAGAGGGTGCCAAGAAAAACAAGGGTCGTAAGCCTATTGTTTGTTGGGTGTGTGTAGAGGACCATTATTGAAGGAGATCAAGATCATTTTGAAACCTAGGGGAGGGTTGCTCTAATAAGGGCTCTTGATATTGTTACTTGTTTTCCATATGGATATGAAATATTTGTTTCCCATGGGATTTGCAAAGGGTGCATTGATAGGGGATGTTTTTGTAGTCCAACATTTGCACAAAACTATGCTTTCCTACCTCTATAAGAATAATGTCAGGAAGTCAAGAGATAGGAGAAAGAGGTCATACCATTTCCTCCAGTTGTGTGCTCTCCTCCGGTGCAAAAATGTGTGCCCTCCTCCTTTGAAAATCACATGCCCTAGCCTCTGCAAATCATGTGCCCTGAATCTCCTCTGCAAATCGTGTTCCCTCCTCCTTCTCCTGTCCTCCAAATCTGTCCTCCAAATCGTAATCGTGCTCCAAATCCTCCTGCGCATGAGTGATAATGGTTGGACTGTGGTGGTCGGACTGTGGTGGCGTGGATTGTGGTGTGCATGGACTGTGGTGTGCATGGACTGTGTGTATTGTGTGTCGCGCGAGTTTGAAATGTAATGGCCAGACTGTGGTGTGTGTGGACTGTGTATTGCATTTGTAGCAGGCCGCACGATTTTGAAATGTTTGTTTTTGTTTATAAATTTTGTTTTTAATATATATAATATATAATATACAACCCAACATTGATATACAATCCAAACATGAAGTCATGAGACCTACTTGGGTTGTGGATTTGAACCTAGGTTAGGAGTTGGTGTTTTAGAGGTTATGGGTTAATGGGTTAGTGATTTGGAGTCTAGTGGGAGTTAGTGGGTTAGTTGTCAAGAATTAGTGTGTTAGGGGTTGTGAGTTAGTGGGTTAGTATTTTTAGCCTATATAATGGGTTTGTGTGTTCAACATTAGGGGTTATTGGTTTACAGGGTTAGCGATTACTAGGTTAGATGTTAGTCAATTAATTGTCATTAGGAGTTAGTAGGTTAGATGTTAGTCAATTAGTTCTCATTGGGGGTTAATGAACAAGTGACCATTAGTGGTTGGGTTTTAGGGGTTATGGATTGCTCTCTTGGTGGTTTAGGGATCATTAGGGGATATAAATTTAATTGGTTGGTGTGTTAGGGATATTGGTTAAATATCAATTAATCATTTAATAGGTTAGTAAGGCAGAATTTATTGTGTTAGTGCTTAGTGGGTTAGGATTTAGTGTCTTAGTTGTCATCCAGTTAGTGGTTAGTGGGATACATTCCATTCATGGTTAATGGGTTAGGGTTATGTGTTACTGGGTTAGTATCTTTAGGGTTAGTGAGTTAGGTATTAGGGGGTTAGTGCATTAGGGGATCAAGGATTAGTGGGTTATGGGTTAGTATGGATAATGTGTTGGAGATTAGAAGTCAAAGATTCACATGTTAGTGTGTTAGGGATTATGAGTTAGTGGTTATGGGTATAATTAGGTTAATGGTTAGTGGGTTAGACATTAGAGTTTTTTTTTTAGAACTAGAGGAATTTGTAATTTCCTTGGATAATTACCTAGGCGAGACACAAGTTCAAATCTAGCTAGCTTCCACTATAACCCCTAGAAGTTCGAAGACACATGCGCAAGGGGGTCCCACTCCTGGGGGGCGTCTACCCTTCTAGCCTTATTACAACAAGCCAAAATTCATATACCTACTCTTTATTAATTCATGTTTTCTATGACTTTTTCATACCCTTCTATTTGACTAAATAGATTTTATATGTTTTGGCTCGATTGTTTGTGTCAACAACATGCTTAATCCCTTCTATTTTTTTCTTTGGTAATTGTTTTTGTCACATTATGCACTTTTGGGTGATAAGGATATAGATATTCTATGTTGAATATGGGACAATTTCCTCGTGATTCAATTTATTATATAAGGTACCTTGAGGGTACATTTCTTTCCATTGATGAAGCATAACCAACTTTCCAACCTAAAATTCAATTACTCTTCTATGATGATCACCTTTAATATTATATGATTTATTTGTCTCCCACAATGTTTTCTTTTTTTGGTCCTCTTGCATTTTCCCTTACAACCCTCCACCTACGGAGTAAGTTCTTCGCTACTGCTGCATATATTTAATGTGTTCCATAAAAATTTCTACACCTTTATTAACATGTGTTCCATTAGAGAGATCAAGTAAATCCATTAATTTTGGGATTTGTCCATAAATAATTTGATAATGGGAAATTTAGAGATCTATTCAGAGCCTCCTTCGTATTTTTACTTGTGAAGGTGCATGGCTTAGAAAACAATTCAAGCGAGGCACATAAGCGATGACCTTAAGTGAGGCACATAAGAAACACACATAAGTGATAGGTTTAAGTTCATAAGATGACAAAACCACCGCTTTTTTAGTGGGAATTCTCCCCAAAATCCATTAGGAATATTGTCAGAAGTCATAGTTCCCCATTATTGATAGGAACATTAATCGTAGAACATTGTCATCAAGGGTATTCATATTAGGATATAATGAAATCATATTAATAGGTTGACATGTACATGAGAAGGACATAGGGTGGATTCATGTTTCCATTCACTCACACTTCTTTCTACCAAATCTTTATTTGATGGATGAGATGTGTAACTTAAAAAAGATTCAACCTTCCATCTTTGAGACATATGGGATAACTCACAATAATCCAAAGCAATTAGACCCCAAACCCGTGTTGGAAAATCATAAGTGAAAGGTTTAAGTTCATAGGTTTAAGTTCATAAGATGACAAAACCATCACTTTTTTAGTGGGAATTCTCCCCAAAATCCATTAGGAATATTTTCAGAAGTCATAGTTCCCCATTATTGATAGGAACATTAATCGTAGAACATTGTCATCAAGGGTATTCATATTAGGATATAATGAAATTATAGTAATAGGTTGACATGTACATGAGAAGGACATAGGGTGGATTCATGTTGCCATTCACTCACACTTCTTTCTACCAAATCTTTATTTGATGGATGAGATGTGTAACTTAAAATAACCAAATAAATATTCAACCTTCCATCTTTGAGACATATGGGATAACTCACAATAATCCAAAGCAATTAGACCCCAAACTTGTGTTGGAAAATCATAAGTGAAAGGTTTAAGTTCATAGGTTTAAGTTCATAAGATGACAAAACCATCACTTTTTTAGTGGGAATTCTCCCCAAAATCCATTAGGAGTATTGTCAGAAGTCATAGTTCCCCATTATTGATAGGAACATTAATCGTAGAACATTGTCATCAAGAGTTTTGACACATTTTAAGTGTACCCAAATCATCAAAACAAAAAAAGTGAGTTGATTAGGATAGAATTTTACCTCACTGGAAAAATTAACTAGCCAAAAAAGTTGAATTTGTCCACTTATTAACTCACCCAATAATATATATTTTCATATTAGGATATAATGAAATTATATTAATAGGTTGACATGTACATGAGAAGGACATAGGGTGGATTCATGTTGCCATTCACTCACACTTCTTTCTACCAAATCTTTATTTGATGAATGAGATGTGTAACTTAAAATAACCAAATAAAGATTCAACCTTCCATCTTAACCCGTGTTGGAAAATCATTTAGTTCAATTTTCATTAAACCAAACTAGCCATATCCCGAGGTGAAACCTAATGGGTAATGGGATTAAGATTATGCAAAACTTGACTTATTATATACAAGAATGAAAAATGGAAGTTTATTATATGATGATTTTCGCACTTGAATAGACTTTTTAAAAGGATGAATTACTATTGGGTATTGGTCACATATAATGTTCCAATCTCACAAATATAGGGTAACAAGGATTAAATTTATGGTACCAAATTGTGTCCATCACTTGAGTGCATCCCTTAAGAATGTATTTTAAGTGTGTCACTTATTGTGCATCGCTTCAATGTGTAAATATGTTGTCAATTATGGTGCATCAAATATGTTCCTCGCTTATGTGTCACAAGTTATGGTACAACAAGCAAGTATGTCAATCAATATGGTGCATTGTCACTTCTATGTGTCACTTTAGGGCATCACTCCAATGCATACTTATCGTGTATTGATCATGTGTGTTGCTTATGTGCATCACTTATGGTGCATTTCTCTTCTCAGATGAGCTTAGAAAACAATTCAAGTGTTGTTATTTCCAATAATATAGAAATATTTTTATAGGAATATTTAGAAAGATAAAGGCACAACATATCTCCCTTATGAAACAAGAGTTGGAAAGTATGAATTAATTGAAGTCCCTAGTTTCCTTTTGAAATTAACCTACACAATGTTTTAACAAATGTTTCATAACAACTGATGATGGACATAACTACATCATTGGTATGATTAGGCACAGTCGCGCAGAGCTCCTCTTGGTTTCGAGAATAATCATTCTCTACTAAACATGGGAAACCACGTGAAGGTGGAAGCTCTAATTATGCCCCCCCCTCCCCCCCTCACATCACTCTCAATTTCCCCATATTACCTAATTTGAAATTATAAAGAACATATATCATATAGTATATTATACAATATAAAAACATATAAAGATCATATAAGAGATATAAACACATACCTCTTCTTTTCAACATGAATTAAATATCAGTCATCTTCTTCTTTATCTAGTTCAACATCTGTATCAGGATCTGGTTCAGAATCGATATTGGTGAAAGGCTCATTCCTATCAACATCATCATCAACATCATTTTCTCTACTATAGTTATCTATATCGCTAATGAGATCGTCGTCTCCTACATTTGGATGATCAACCTCTTCAAATTCTTTGTCTGACACATCGACTACATGAGCCACTTGCTCCTGATATTCATAATCATGATTTTCTTCCTCGTTATTATCTTCATCCTCAGCTACATGATTGTACTTTATTGGTCTTCTTCCTCTTGGATCACATCTAACAACGTATGACCAACCTGCTTTACTAGGTACCTCTAAGTAAAATACTTGCTCACATTGACTTGGAAGAACATAAGGCTTTGTACCAGGTTCAAATGCCCTTGTATTAACCATGGTAAATCCATTATCATGCTCAATAACAGTTCTTTCAGGATCATGTTCATGCATCTGTAGCCTGTACCATTTAACCTCAAACAAAACTATTTTAAAGGAATTAAAATCACACTCAATTATATCCTCCAAATGGCCATAGTACCTATTCTCAGTTTCTTCTAGATTTCTATCACTTCTAGAGGAAATGTTGGTGACCTTAAACACTACAGTTATCCCACAATCCGAGGTTTTCATCTTATCATCCAACATTTTGATACGAAATTTACGACCATTACACCACATAGCCTTGTGATGTTTCAACTGTAACATGGACAACAAGTAAAAAATAAATTACGAATTAATAATCCTCATATAGGACTTACTAAATATATATTTCAATAATTAAACAAACCAAAATACATTGAAAAATTGGGAAAAAACTAGGAAAATGTGGGTAATAAATTTAACTTGCCTGTTTATCTTTTAAACCAAAGGCTAAATCGACTTCCTTTGATGTAAGATCAGGAAATTGATCTCGATGATGATGTGTTGCTTTAATCATCTTACTCACCCCTTCCCATGATAACCTATCGAAATATTCTTTAGTATATTCTATCCAATGCTCCATCCAATCAAGGTTGTTTGCAATGTATAAATGTAAAGCATCCCACTCTCGATCAACTATATGATAGCATAACAATTTAATATCATTAATTAGTTATTGTTAATAAATGAATAATTTAATAGATGTGTAATATATTAAATCTACGTCAACATCTAATAATTACCTTTCACAGTCCTCATTTTACCTTTCCCCAATAGGACCTCCCCTTCAAATTTGTTAATGGAGTCGAGATGCCAAATGTGAGGCACATTCATTTTTTCTGCTAATTTAGGTAGATATTGACTAATATACACCATACATTGATATACCATATATCCCTCAACCATAGAACCATCCGGACGTGCTCTTTGTTTAACAAAAGCCTTCGGTGACCTCAACTACCTCTCTACCATCCACATTGACCTTGTATGTACTGGTCCACATAATTCAATCTCCTCAACTTGGTGTATGAGGTAGTGTTCTTGTGCATTGAAAAATGCTGGAGGTAGAGACTGTTGCATTTGACACATTAGTCGGGGAATTTCTCTCTTCCAATACCTTATATCTTCTTTATGGATTTATTTTGATGATAGCCACCTACAAATGTCAATGCAATTAAAAAATATCAAGGCATACATAAATTTGTAGATAAAAGATAATATGTCAATAAGTTCCAATACAAATCACATAAGAAGTACATTTTCCTTATAAAACAATACTTACCTCATGTATTTTCCAAGTACATAAATAATTTATTTAATGTTGTTGTCAAAGTCGTCTAGGAGAGATAAAGGTAGAACATACTGTAACAAAAAACAAATAATTATTCTTTGTTTCCAAAAAATGTGTACCAATAAGAAAATATATTATAACCTACTAATTACCTTAATGAATGTATGTCAGTCATGTGTTTTAACCCCGCCAAAATCACCTTTTTTAGTTAAGATATTTTGTATGTTCGACGAAAACCCTGTCGAAAACCTAATTTTTCAAATGCCCTCTTTTACAATATTGCTCTGCTGCTCTGTCAATAACCAAGGAAGACTAGTATTTTGTTCAGGACCATCGCCATTAGAATTAATAATAACACTTTGCAAGGCGTGATTAGCTTCTCGAATGTCACAACAAATCTTTCCAATTCTCTCTTTGTCAATCCTTCCATCTAATATTCACCATAACAATTCTATTATGTTCTTCTCGATATGCATTGTATCAAACAAATGAATTATTTGTAGGTGCTCATACTATGGCAATCTACTCAATTGCATCGGGTAACTTTTCATTCCTCGTGGAAGCCGATTTGTTCCTTAGCGACATTCATGAAACATCAACAAATTGAAATTAACACTAATTACTGGGACAAAATGAATTTAATACAAATGAAATTAACCAAAGATTTATATAATAGGTCATACATAAATAATTTGCGTACCTTGACGATTTCTAATATATTCCAACTTCCATAGGCGAGGTGTCATTCTTTGTGGTTTTTTTCCATTTTCTTCTTTACCATTGAATTTTGCTTTGTTTGTAGTTCGATAACTATGGTTCTTAGGCAGAAAGTGCCTATACTCATCAAACACTTCCTTTGATAAACTCCTTGAACGACGAGATTTTATCCCAGGACCACAAACTGGGCATGCAAATTTACCCTTTGTTTGAATACCTACAAGATATATGAATAAATGTAGCGTCAAATTAGAGTTACAATTTAAAATAATGCATGATTTTTTCAAAAAAGATATATAATATTAAATAAAAAAAATAAAGTAACAATATACCACAAAAATGTGTTAACCCGGGAGCATCATGAATTGTCCATGATAGTATTCCATGGAATTGAAATCGTATTTTCCCTATTGGTCTAGAGATGTCATACATAGTGACGCCAACCCATAACTTCAATAACTCATCGATGAGAGGCTCGATATATACGTTCATATATTTAACCTAGTACCTACCTGATTGGTTCAACCTACTGCATGATTAATTATACTTATCTAGATGTCGTTATATATAAAATAAATAATTACCATGCACGAAACAAAGAAATGAAATATTTTGTCATGCTTTAAAGAAAATAAAAGATAATTAAAAACCTGGAACAATCATTTCCAACATTGTGTGCTCTCTCTTGATCGACATCCAAGGAGGAAGGTTATTGTTTATAACAAAAATAGGCCATACTGAGTACGTAGAACAGAGCTCTCCAAATGGATTGACACCATCAACTGCCAACGAAAGTCTAACATTACGAGGTTCTTCTTTAAAAATTGGCCACTTTTCTTCGATGTAGTTCAATGCAAAACCATCTGCCGGCATTCGAAGAACATCGTCTCGACTTCTATTCTTTGCATGGAAATCCATAAACTGTGCTATACTTTGGCACCTGGACAACCACTGGAAACGTGGAATTATTGGAATCTAATGAAGAACTTTGCGAGACACCTTATTTGACGCTTTATCGGTTCGATATCTACTTATTTGGCATTGTAAGCATTCATTTTCTAATGCATATTTTCCATAATATATGATATGATCATTAGGACATGCATCAATAGCCTGATAGTCCATTCCAATTTCTTTCATAATCATGGATATTTCTCGATATGTGCATGGAAAAATATTCGACGTCGATAATAGAGAATCACCTAACAATCTACAAAATTCTAAACAATAAGTCAATGTAAACAATATTCATCATCAATATATCATCCAATATACTAGTTTACAAATTAGAAAACAATAGCAATATAGGAAAAAATTGAACCTTTTAAGTATTTGTGAACATGCAGGCATAAATAATTAACAAATTAAATACCTTAGTATCTGTGTGAGACATGTGTTTGATAAACCATTCAAAACCTTCAGGTTCACCAACAACAATATAGCAGATAAAAGATTTGTTGTTGAGCCTTCATAAAGAGGTTGACATGACTTCTCGAGTAGAGGATCAACATCATGACTATCATCCTGGTTGTCCTCATCCATTGGAGAAAATGTGTCTTGGATCAATCTATGTATCTCATCTTCCTGATTTGAATCACTAACATTTGTCCATCCATATCATCATTAATAACTTGATCAACAGCTTCAATATTCTGATCTCGAAGTTCATCTCCATGTAAAGTAGTATTTTTGCTAGTACTTGGAAAATAACTCTCTGGAGGTCGACACTTTGGGGGCATCATCTATATATTTAAAAAAAAAAACATAGAAAAGTTAGTGTGTATAGAAAATATAAAAATCTCGATAAGAAATATAATTACTAAAATTCATGACATACTGATTATTATAGAGAATACATTAAATATTGAATCCTCTTACCAAGGGATGATATTCATAACCCCCTTCGGCATGTCCCTTCTCCCTACAATGTTTTTGGGATATTGTTATTAAAAGTATTCTATTTTTCAAGCCTCTGCAATCATAACAAGGGCAACAACATTTTCCATCACCCCTCACCTCTAATGCAGCTCTTAACCGAGCAAGTTTCCTGTCATTTTCGTTCATTGTGACAAATCCTTGTCCTGACAAGTAATTGTCTTACCTACACAATACCAAACATTAAGTTGTCAATTTTTTATATTTTGGCTACTCCTTTCAATTATGATATGTTTATTTGCAGTGACCTACATCTTTATAATAAGGTCAACATCTTTATAATAAGGTGATCATATGTGTAGAGGATCAATATCATGACGACATAGATAACATCTTTATAATAAGGTCATATGTGTAAAAATGTTTTCTTTATATAATAACGACATATATACCTAACATAATTTTAGGGTTAGTGTTTATGTATCTTATTAGTCCCTGCTTCAATCAAGATTTGTTGGTGTTTTTTTGTCAGGTCTTAAAAATTAAAAGAGAGAAGAAAATGACAATCAATTACTATCATTTCACTGATCAGGGTTGAGTTTCAAGAGCACTTCCATATCTTTATCAATGAAAAGAGAGAGAGATTATAGCTACAATTGAAGGGAAAAGGGTATGTGGATTCCATAAACCTAGAATATTATGGAATCCACATACCCTTTTCCATAGAATATACTAACTAGATCCAAAAACCAAAGACATGAAATATGGTACTACACATATTATAATATATTATCAAGAAAAAAAAAACTAAATGAAATTTGGACATTTGAAAAAAAAATTACAAGTTAAATGAGTACGTCAATAAAAAATAACATACTAACCTTGCAAGTTCAAAATCCGAGCTATGTAGATCGAGAATTGGATTTGTTCAATGGTGGGTGACGGAAAAAAAAAAACAACTCAAACAAAAGCCAAGAACAGTGTCACAACTATAGCAATTGTGTCGCAAAGTCTCTTAAAGTCGCGTATATATAGATAAAACAGTGAACTAGCCGTTAACACCGACCAATGAGATGGGCAAAATTTTTGTCGCTATTGCCACGATAGTTAGTCACTATAGCGACGAAAATCCCGACTACATTTAAATAGGCTTTTCTTCGATATTGTGACGAACTTTCGTGGCAATATCGACGAAAATCCTGCCCTGTTTAAAAAAAATATGAAACTAGTTGAAGCGTGGAAAATTTTCATGGAATAATTCGCCCATATGTAGTAGTGCCATGGGGAGCACTAACACTATTTTTCAAGAAGAAGGATAGTACCCTCATATTATGTATTGATTATAGGCATCTAGACAAGATAACCATCAATAAAAAGTATCCATTGCCTAGGATCAATCACCTCTTTGATCAACTGAGAGGGGCTACAATATTCTCCAAGATAGACCGTAGGTTCGAATATCATCAAGTCAGGATCAAGGATGAGGACATTTATAAAATTGCATCTAGGATTAGGTATGGGAACTATGAGTTTGTGGTGGTGCCTTTTTGGATTACCAATGCACTAGCCACATTTATGTGCCTAATAAAAAACATTCTATGTAAGTTCTTGGATACCAAAGATCATCAATTATGCCAATGCATGGTTCGTAAAGTACTAATCCAATGGAAAGATATGTAGCTAGAATATGCCACATGGAAACCAACAATTATTTTTGGGTAATTTCTTCACCTCCAACCTTGATTACAACACTTCTTTTGAAGGGGGAGGGAATGCTAGGGTTCTACCTTAACCTCCCTAGATTATGTTACATAGGAGTTAATAAATTGTGTTGAAATATTGTAACTTCGAAGAATATTCTAATTATATTTGAGTTATTATTTTATAGATCAAATCCCCTTTTGTGGATTGATCAAGCCGGGTCTTGTATAAGATCAAATCCCCTTTTGTGGATTGGTCAAACTATATTTATATAGTGGTATTTGTAAAGTCGGACCCTAGTAATTATAAAGTGGTTTTAGCCACTTCTAGGAGAAGTCATCTCAACCAAGTGAAGAGACACAACCCTAGCGCCATATCACACTTTTATTTATATGTGAGGTTGGTTTCTCATTTACACTCACTCGCTCACTTATCTAGTGTGCATATCTTGAAGGTAGTTGCAGTTGCAGGAGGAAGGAGAAGAGAGGATCATGCTCAGTCTTGGTCAATATTTGGTGTTTTGGTCTTAGTCTTGGCATTGTATTGGCAATCTATTATTGAGGAAGTTTTTGTTGGGTTTTCTCCCCCATGAGGGTTTCCCAGGATAAAATGTTGCATACCTTGTGATTGTGTTTCTTTCAGTGATCCTCTTTATACTGTTGTTTTGTAAATGCATTGAATGCTCATGTAATTTGGAAATAATTTAATAAGAGCAGTAAAAACTTAACATGGTATCAGATCTTGACTGAATAGATCATCTTTCATTGGGTATCTAGATGTCACTATTGTCGTACAAGAAAATTAGGGATTTTTACTAAAGAGGAATTTTTTACCAAAAAACACCTTGGGAAGTGTGCCCTACCCTAGCACATCTTTTGGCAGCTTGAGCGAACTTTTTCAGTGGCTAGATTCTCTGAAAAGTCAAACCCTAGTTTTGAATGGTACCAGAAAACTAGGAAACCAGAACCAGTACCAGAAGTGCCAGTCCAAAATTGCATAGGTCAAGTTTCAAGGGGTAAAACTTGGCATTTTCTGAAACAGTAAGCTCCAACAAACTCGCCTCAGCCCTGTGCATCTCCTGGTAAGATCAGTTTCATTTTTTGAGCACTTTCATTTTCTGGTCATTTTCTTCGCTTTGGGTCAATATGTCTACAGGCACCAAGCTTGTTGACAAGCTAGAAGGTGTGGAAAATTTATATTCCTGGAAGTACAAAATTGGACTCATTCTTGAAGAAAATGACCATGAAAAATTCATAAAAAATGTACCGGAACCCCAAGAAAATGCAGCCAAAGAGAAGTACAAGAAGGATATGATTAAGGCTAAAAGAATAATTGCAGATTCCATTAAAGACCACTTGATCCATCAAGTGTCTTCTAAGAATAATCCAAAATATATGTTTTATTCCCTAACCAGAATGTATGAAGGAAATAACATCAATCGGAAGATGAACTTGAGAACCCAACTCAAGAATACAAAGATGGTAAAAGGAGAAATAGTTCAAGAATATTTTTCTAGGGTTTCCCAATTCAAGGAACAGTTAGAGGCAATTGGAGACAACTTAGATGAATATGAACTCACGATGACAACTCTTAATGGTATCACAAGACCTTGGGATGCCTTCATCCAAACTATTTGTGCAAGAAAAGAGAAACTCCAATTTGATAGTTTATGGGAAGAATGTGTTCAAGAAGAAGCAAGAGTGGCCAACCTAGAAGTCGTCCTATTAAGAGATGAAGATAAATCCCTAGATTCTCATGCTAAGGGTGGAGGGAGAAAGTCATTTTCAAAAGGAGACCCACTTTCATAAAGAGTCTCACTCTCCAAAGAGATTCTAAAAATATCATAAGGGTCAAAGAAAGGGAAAATATTTCTCCTCCCACCAATGTTATCATTGTGATAAGATGGGACACATTGCTAAGAATTGTCCTAGAATAAGGGAAGAATACAAGAGGAGAAATAACAAAGGACATCATGCCCATGCAGTTGAAGATGACTAGCCACCCAAGAAGTTATCTAAAGAAGATATTGAAGAATATGTTTTGTTTTCCGCTCTCTCAGGATTCGTGACACCTGAAGAGGATACTTGGCTCATATATAGTGGTTCCTCTAAGCACATGACAAGTCAAAAGAACACTCTCTCCAACCTTATAGAAAAGGATTCCCCCAAAAAGTTTCACTTGGAGATGATTATCAGTACCATATCAAAGGAATGGGAGAAGCCACCTACAAACTTGATTCAGGAACTCCGATGAGAATGAAGGATGTAATCTATGTACTAGGTTTGAAAAAGAACTTACTTTATATTTCATCCCTAGATAAGAAAGGTTTCAAGGTTGCATTCATAAATGGTAAATTTCTTATGTGGTCTAAAGGAAAAAATATAGAAGATGCAGTTGTTATTGGAATAGAATAAGGTGGTTTGTACAAGTTAAAGGGTCACTCAGATGTAGCCTTGACTCACTCTACGGAAAGTCCTTGTGAACTTTGGCATAGAAGACTAGCTCACATCAACTACAAAGCCTTGCCATATGTAAGAAATGTACTTACAAGTTTACCAGAACTAACGGTTGATCATGAAGGTGTATGCAAGGTATGTGCTCAAGGAAAGAACATAAATAATCCTTTTCCAATGAGTGACAGTAAAGAAGAAGGAATTTTGGAACTTGTCCACTCAAATGTATGCGGTCCAATGTCATCAACCTCTCTAAGCAAGTATGTATACTATATATATTTTATTGATTGTTACTCTCGTAAGACTTGGGTTTATTTCTTGAATTCAAAAGATGAAGTACTTGGAAAGTTCAAAGAATTCAAAGCCTTGGTAGAAAACCTCTCCGAAAGGAAAATCAAGATGCTCAGGTTAGAAAATAGAGGAGAGTACACCTCAAATGAATTTGGAAGATTTTGCAAAGATGTCGAGATTAAGAGAGAGCTCACCACTCCCTATAATCCTCAATAAAATGGTGTAGCGGAAAGAAAGAATATAATGATTATGGAAGAAGTAAAGACTATGATTCATGATCAAGATCTTCCAATGCACTTATGGGATGAAGTAGCAAGAACAACAATATATGTCCAAAATAGATTATCCCATAGTGCACTTGGATTCAAAAATCTCGAAGAAATGTTCACCGGAAAGAAGACAGAAGTAAGCCATCTCAAAATATTTGGTTGTCCATTATTTGTACACATTCCAAAAGAAAAGAGAACTAAGTTGGATCCTTCAGGAAAGAAGGGAATATTTGTTGGATACTGTGAGGCCTCTAAGGCCTTTAGAATTTACATACTAGGTTACCATCATATTGAGATCAACATAGATGTAACATTTGATGAAGATGCAACACTCAAAAGATCAAGGAAATTCCATCTTGAAGAAGTATATGAAGAAGACCTTGTAGCTCCTAGAGTTGTAGAACCCGTGAAGGAAGTTATAGTTACCTATGATGATGAGATTCCAGAAGATAATGATATGATAGAATCTCAAGAACCTCCCCATATGACGATCTCTCACAAGAGAAAGCCATCTTGGGTGAGAGAACTTATTCAATATGTAGAGAAGTATGGTTCCTCGGAAGGAACCATGAGACAAAGCAAGAAGCCTAAGCCATTCTCCAGCTATATGGTCTTGATGTGTGATCTCGTAGAGAAGCAACCTACTTTCTTTGAAGAAGTCATTCAGAAGAAAGAATGAATGGATTCCATAACAGAAGAATACCAGTCCATTATAAAGAATGATGTGTGGGAAGTAGTTCCAAGACCAAAGAACAAAGATGTGGTATCTTCCAAGTGGTTATACAAAATAAAACATGCAGTAGACGATAGCATTGAAAAACATAAGGAAAGAATTGTATCTTGTGGATTTTGTCAAAAGGAAGGTATTGACTATCAAGAAACATTTTCTCATGTAGCCAAATACACTTCTATCAGAACCATCATAGCTCTTGCAACCAAAATTAAGTGGAAGTTACACCAGATGGATGTGAAAACAACTTTCTTAAATGGTGTTATTGAAGAATAAGTGTATATAGAACAACCACAAGGGTTTGAATTTGAATATAGAAAGACTCATGTTTGTAGGTTAAAGAAATCTCTGTATGGGTTGAAGCAAGCCCCTAGAGCTTGGTAATGCATAACTGATAGTTTCCTGACAAGATTTGGATTTACCAAGAGTAAATATGATCCTAACTTATACTTTAATGTTATAAATGATGAGGCAATTATATTTCTACTATATGTGGATGATTTATTCTTGACAGGAGAAGAAAATATCATCACAGATTGCAAGAAGAAGCTCGTTGCAGAGTTTGAGATCAAATACCTAGGCTCGATGCATTATTTCTTATGTCTTGAAGTTTGGCAGAGCCCGGAGAATATCTTCCTTAACCAAGGGAACCATTCAGTTGAAATGCTGAAGAGATTTGACATGTTGGAATGTAAATCCATGAACACACCCATGGAAACAAATTTAAAGCTCCTGGTTGATACTTCGTCAAATTTGGTTGATGCTACTATATACAGATAGATTATTGGTTCATTGATGTATCTGATGAATACCATACCATATATATTCTTTGTTGTGAACACCTCGAGTCAGTATTTGGTGGAGCCCAAATGTGTTCACCTTGTAGCTGCAAATCATGTGATGAGATACCTTAAGGGTACGTTGGATTATGGTCTCTATTATACTAGAGATCATGAATTCAGATTGTATGGTTATACTGATTCAGATTGGGATGGAAGTGCTTCAAACAAAAATAACACTTTAAGATATTGTTTTAGTTTGGGTTCATCCACGACTTCATGGCAAAGAAGGAAGCAATCCAATATTGCTCTCAAAACGACAAAAGTGGAGTACATTGCAACATGTTTTGCCAATTGTGAATCCATATGGCTTCAAAAGTTGTTGACAGGTCTGTTCTATCTAAAGATGGAATCCACCGTGATTCCATGTGATAACCAGAGTTGTATAAAGATGATGGGGAACCAAATGTTCCATGATAAGTCAAAGCACATAGAGATATAGTACCACTACATTCGTGATATAGTGCATAGGGGAGTTGTAAAGCTCCAATATATTGGCATAGATGAGTAGATTGCAAATGTGTTGACCAAGCCTTTGTCTCGTGTGAAGTTTGATTACTTCTAAGACAAGCTTGGTGTAGTTCAAAAGGACCTCCCTCGAAAGGGGGAGTGATGTTGATGATACTATGGTATCCTGACCAACAACGGGTAGCCTCGTTAGGATTTTATATCCTATAGGATTGATCATCCCTGGGAAGATCTCAAAGGTCCGATAAGGACAGTTTGTTAGAGTACATGTGCATGAATATTCCAGTTGTGGTCAGTAGTGGTAGCTCAGTTAGGATTTTATATCCTAGGGAATCTTATGATTCCTGGGCAGATCTCGAAGGTCCGGTAAGGATGGTTTTTCAGAGTACTAAGTGGTAGCTTGTTATGATTTTATATCCTAGGGAATCTTATGATTCCTGGGAAGATCCCGAAGGTCCGGTAAGAATAGTCTGTCAGAGTACCACAAATGTTTTTTTGATGCACCTGTCTCATTCTTTTGCCACATGTTGATGATGATGTTCCATCCTTGTGTTGTTGTTGATGATGTTGTTCCAGCTTCATGTTGTTGTTGATGATGTTCCAACCTCATGTTGTTGATGATTTTGTTGTTCTAACGTCATTCTATTGATGTTTATATTTCAACTTCACGTTGATGATGATGATGAAGTTACTCCAGATCCATGTTGTAAACAATGATGATATTGACGATGAGAAATAATTCTGATGATTTATAGATGTGCCAGTCAGTGTTCCAGATGTTGATGATGACGGTGCCCTCTCCTTCTCTTGATGATGTTGTATTGAGTCATGTCAATAGTGTTATCTCCTCAATTAAATTGATTAAGATTTTTCTTTTTAGGTGATAGAGTGTCAGTTGGAAAAATACTTTTTCAAATTTTTAGAGGTACTTAAAAAAAAAAAAAGATTTACTCATGTAATAAGTTTTGGACAGAAGTTAGTCTAATATGTGCCAGATTAAATTCAAATCTCAGGTTTCGGTGGCTTAGGCGAACATACCAATTGTTCATTAGCCACCGAAAGCCTTAGCTTTCGGGAGCTAAAATAAAGGAATCCAAGGCTATTTAATCATCGAAACCGTTGATGCAGGAAAAATACCAGACATGTCATTTCGCACGTTTCAAATAAGGGGTTCATTGTTTTCATGATTGCATAAGCCATCGAAAGTACTGCCAAGGGAACCGTTCATGACTAGAAAAGTCGATCCCGCTATTAGATGAGTGTATCTCTCATATCATTGAACGTCGTGGTGTTGTACGTCTCTTTCTTTTCAGTTAAAAACATCATGACTCTCGCACATCATCATCCTTTTCGCCACATTCCTTGCAATCAGTGCCACAATCTAAAAGCGTCTGCATTTATCTCAGTCCTAACCTGGCTAAGCCGATTATCTCTGAACGTATGCACTGTAACTCGGTCTGAAATTCACTCCTTCGATCACGGGTGTGCTACAACGTTGTGGAGAAATGAAGAAAGGAGCGATGACACTCAAGAAGGAACTTAATGATATCGGGTATCTTGAAGCTCACCCTGAGGTATGCCAAATGTTCAAGAATGCAGGATGTTTTAATTTCTGTAAAAAATTAGACAATTTTCATCAACAGGTGGCCGAGGCTTTTGCTCTGAGTTTCAATGGAAAGAAATCATGCATTGGCCAGAACGAATTTCAAATTGATGAAGCTCTCATTGCCGAAGTTACTGAGCTTCCAATAGCTGGAGAAAGATGGTTTAAGACTATTGTGATTAAGAATATCAAGTTTAGGTCTTATCTAAAACCAGAACACCAGGGTTTAATTTGGAAGAAAGATATCCCTATATCTTTCCTTGAAGAGAAGTGGCAGCAGTTACTCAAGGCTATAATGGTTTATATAACATGTGAGGGGCGATACAATAGGGTCATGATGTATCATTTTAAAATCATAAACCATTTTACAGGAAGAGACCCATTTAATATACCCTATTTCCTCCACCGAAGTTTATCTAAGATGGCTTATCAAGTCAAAGCCAAACCCAGTCAAGTGGCAAGAAGATTATCCCATCATAGCTTAATCAAACTGCTGGTCTATAACCTGTTGCAAAGAAAGGGTAAGGAATGGAATTTTTTCCTATTCTGGAATGATTTCCAAACTGAGGTTCAAGCAGAGGGCAGAAAGAGATCTCATTCTAGAAAATCCTCCACTCCCAGAAGTGGAAAGAGAAGGAGAAGAGCTATCTCTCCAACCCCAGTTAATCATCCCTCTTTTTCCCCTAAGTCCGGTAAAGCAATTCAGCCTTAGAAAGGTTATCCCATGAGAGCATAAAGGAGAAGAAAAAGAAGGACAAAATTGTAAAGGATTAGAACAGTTTATGGAGAGTGACCCAAGGTTTAAAGAAAAAGGTCAGAGATTTGAGGGAAAAGGAAAGGGAATCAAAACACCAAGCTCATACTTCACTTGAAACCCTTGCGGAAGTGGTAGTTCAATACAATGAACCAGTAACAGCCACTAATCCCACAAATCTTGAACAATAAACAGAAAACTAAAGACCAGCCCTGAGGCATTTTTGAGTTAAAGCAAGGTTGCTTTTTGAAATTTTGATGATCTCAGGTTTCGGTGGCTTAGGCGAACATATCAATTGTTCATTAGCCACCGAAAGCAGTCCTTTTGGTAGCTAATTAGCCCAAATTCCAGTTTCCATAACTACCGAAAGCCCTGACAGGGTAGAAGGTTAATGTTTTTGCACAGATCAAAGTTTGTCTTGCTCAAAGGATTAGGAAAGTGTTCCAATCGTTGGGGGAAAATTAATGACATCTTTACCAAGTGGTGGTTTTGGTTTTGAAGATGTTTCAGATGATCAAAAAGGATAAGCAACAGTCAGTTATTGACAAGGTGATAAGATTGTTGAAAGCCAACAGGCGTCAAGCTCGATTCCTCTCATATCATATGAGATCCAGCAGCCTCGGAAGGCTTATTACACCTGCCCAGAATCTGAAGACTTAAAGAACAGTTGAGAATTTTAATTGATCTAGTTTACTGAGGCCAATATTTGATTTTCTATATTTGGAAAGATTTGATCCAGTAATCTAGGATCTAAAAACTGTTTTGTAAAAGGCTATAAAGCCGAAAACTTTTGAAGAACTGAGCATTCGATTTTGAGTTCTAAATTCTATTTTTTTTGTATGAAAGACATTTTCTTTAATATATCAAGCATGCAAGCTTCTTTCATTTGTTATTGTCAGACCCTCCTTCATCTTTGTCTATGCATATGAGTTGAATTTGTTCTTTTGTCTATGTTTAATGGTCCTATGGTAACTGTCATCTTACTTTTGACTGTTAAGCAAGAATCATAAGCATCTTTGGCTAGTTTGTTGACCCATCATATATATTGTTTATGTATGTTTTGGTTAACCGATTGGTTTTCTTATCCATTTGTTATACAAAATTGTCTGATAAATAGCTCTTGAAGGCCTTGTATTGCATGAATATAGTTAGACTATCTTGAAGATACAATCTAGAGATTAAGATATTCAACTTGATCCAAACCCACACCTATTATTGAGAAAATAGTTTCCAAAAAGCTTAAGTTACCAGGCATCTCTGACTTACAGCCTAGGAGAGTTTCCTGGAGTGATAATAAATTGGCGTCGTTGCCGGGGAGAGGAGATCGAAACTCAACTTCCTTGGGAGATGACATAGATCTAAACTTTGATGATAGACAAAGGTTGGACACTACATTGGTTGTAATCATCTATCTGGAGACTCCATGAAGGACGGATTCAGTGGCGATTCCACGATATTCAAATGTCAAAAGCATTTTCTACTCTTTTGGCTCGGAGGTTTGCACCTCTTGACTTATCTTCAGTTCCTAGTTTCCCACATCCAGTACCTGATATGTCGGAATGGGGAGATTTTCTGCCTAGCTTCAAAGAGGGCAAAGAAGACAATCCTACAGAACACCTCATCAAGTTTCATGAGTGCGTGGATCTATTAGATCTGCAACATGAAGATGTTTGTATGAAGATTTTCATGTTTTCATTGTATGGTGATGCACGTCAGTGGTATTTTTCTTTACCTCCTTCCATCATTTCATCATTGAAGGATTTTCACAAAGCATTCATTGAGCACTGCAAAATAGAATGAGAACCTGAGAACCTTGAACCTTGAGAACCTTGGTTTGGTGTTAAATAGAATGACCACATACCATCAACCGTAAAAAAGATCTTGATTCCCAAATCATTGAATTTGTAAGTTGTCATTATAAAGTTTTTTTTAACATATATGTTATTTGATTTTCAATACGTAATAAACTTATGGGTGGGTCTTTGATTTTCCAATACTTAATGAATTGTTGATATTTATTTTGATAGAAACAATTATATGACAAGCATGCACAAGACTATAAAATAAAATGATGCAAGAAATGCATTGGCTAGATTTCCTTTCTTGAATAGACAAAGAGGTAAGCCAATGTACAAGTGTATCATTTCAACAGAAAATTTATAGTCTCTTTGTTAAGTTGTCATAGACTTTAAAAACATTAAATGTCATATGATGATTCTCTTTAGACAATTTGCTAGATTTAGTGAGAGTTGCATGCAAAAGGAAGGTACCCTTCACACTAGATTTCCTTTAATATTGCATAAGTATTAATTTTTATATAAACAAGTATGCATGCTTGCTTGTTTTGGAGATACATAATTGTATTATTTTAGATTGTGAATCCCTAGATAATCACAAAATTTAAGACCACATTCTTATGAGTTGTCATCCTTATTTATTAATGAGGTGTTGTCATTATCCATTGATAAGTTGTCACTAAGATTTAGATCTGGATGTGGTCAAATCTATGTACTATATATTGACATCATGAGATGAATGCATATGTTGAAAATGACTTAAATACTTTTCTTCCAAGTTCTTGTCTTGTGTCTTGCTTGTTCTATTTCTTAACATGGTATTAGAGCTTCTTGTATCAACTTTTTGTAATAAAAAAAAATCAATTTGTAGTGGTAGTTGTGTCCTAGACCTGTTCTGAAATTTGAATAAAGGGGTCTAAGGTACACATTGTACTTGTGTGATTTTAAATGTGTGATACTCTATTCCATATCTATTTTGACACTTAATTACAATTTGTCACAGCACACATGGTGAAACAATGCATAATGACTTGATCAAAGTGAGATATAAAATTAAACATCTACAAAGCAGTGTGTAATCTCATGTAAGAGGACAAAGAGTTGTTTATTCCTCATTTTCACTGTAAATAAAATAAAATAAATTGAATGGTCATACCCATATATGGTTGATGTAAAGTATGTTTCAATTGATCCAGTCTTAAATTCAAGTGTCTTTTGAATCAATATTTTGTTGTCTTATTGAAATTGAAGCATAAGGTTCAAGTTGGACCAAGTCATTGATTTGTTCAAAGAGAGGAATTACAAGAAGATCTATTATAAATGGACCTACTTGAAATTTGAATAAGGAGGTCAAGAGAGTCAAAAAGTTAAATCATTGTGAAAATCACAAGTTGGGGTGCATTCTTGATAGTACTTGACACCTTAAGTGTGACAACAATCAAGTAAGCAATACAAATTAGTGCATTTTGTCATTTTATTTGTTCTGTGATGTGAGTCATTTTATTCATTGGAAAAGGGTTTTGATATCACAATGGTATATCCTCTGTGAACTTGTATGGATATCCCGGTTGTTTATGGCGGCATAGTGTAGTGTATAGTTGTGTATGAGTTGTAAAAGTGACCATGCAATAGATTGTTGAGGTTTTGCGTTTTGAGATTGGTGAGGCTTTGAGATTTTGATATCGGTGAGGCTTTGAGATTGTTAAGGTGCATGTCTCGATAGACTTGGATGAATAGGTTAATGGACTTGGATGAAATCTAGAGATGGTGTAGAACATAGTTTAGGTGGAATTTGTGGTTGTTTAGACTTTTGGCCATGAGAAAACACACCTTTGTAGTGGGTTTCACACATGAGAGAGCATAGAAAATGAAGTGGAAGAGGAGGCATTGCAGTGCTAAGGGACTTGTCTAGTTCGTAGGGAATGTTGTGACGGTATCAATTAAGACAAATGGACATACTAGGCAACAAAGTTTTCCACCCTCTCCTTTCCATTGATAGCTATGTGGCACATATAACTTGGTCCATTGGAGGGAGACAGATAATGGTCCATTGGAGTGAGAGAGTCCTAAGCATGTTGATGACCTTGGGCCAGTTTGCAAAGTTAGCAGTGTTGGCTTGGTGGTTGGCTCGTTAAGTAGAATTGGAGTTGGTGGAGGAAGATGGTTGCATCGATGAGTCATGTCATGGCTTGGGAGCACAATAAGAGTTGGTTGGGCCAAGTGTGGTTATCATATATATTGAGGATAATTTGGTCATTTGGAGGTCATAAAGAAGTTGATGGAAAACTAAATTTAAGTTCTAAACAAAGTTAAGCTGGAAATTGTTAGTTAGTAGGTAATTAAGTGTATAAGTGCTTTAGGACTTTGCAATGGAATAAAAGTTGGTGTAGTAGAATGCTTTGGAATGCAGATAGAACCTACTTAGAGATGTCTTCGTAAGTTCATTATATTACAATTTAGAATATAATTACTTCAAAATCTTCATCTCGTTAATTCTCAAACGTCTCCATCGATGGCGCTCCAATTTCAAATACGGGTGAAGAAAGAATTGTAGGTATAAAAAATGTCTATTGAAGCTGGAATAGCTCAGTTGGTTAGAGCGTGTGGCTGTTAACCACAAGGTCGGAGGTTCAAGTCCTCCTTCTAGCGATGCTGCTATTTAGCAGTTGCGAAAAAATCAGTTTAATTAAGCTCTTTTGCTTTTTAACTAACAGTTGGGAAAAACTCAGTTTAATCAAGCTCGTTTTGACTTCAGATGACTACACAGAATTTTAGGGTTAAAGGATTGAGAGTTGAGAGTCTGGATGTCGAAAAGCCACCGGAGCCAGAAGGCAGTGCCGTCAATATGGCGACCTATAATACTACACAGGATTTTGAAAGGATCACGGAGACTGAAAGGATTGGGAGTTTGGATGTGGAAAAGCTACTGGAGCCAGGCACTGCGCAGAGCAATTTGGAAAAGAACCTGGAGGATACAAGGCTGGAAAAAAACTGAAATATTTGCAGAGAAATAAGAGTACAAACATCTCGATGCCATCAATATGGCTACCATTACTACACAGAATTTTGAAAGCATTGAGAGTCTGGAAGTGGAAAAGCTACTGGAGCCATAAGGCACCGCACAGAGCAAACTGGAAAATAAGGAAGGAAAGGAACTTGAAATATTTGCGGAGGAATAAGAGTACTCGATGCCTTCAATATGGCGACCATTACTAATGTTGACAAACCTTGTAATGGATGCCATTAAATCCGAAGTGTCTTCGGGATTCTAATAATGAAGTTGAGATTACGATCACTTCCAAGGGTCATGGGCATGTTTTAAGAGTACAGATTACTGGATATGGGGAAAAGAGACAGAACATGGCACAAGTAAGAGTACAGATTACTGAAGAAAACCATGAAGTTGTAGCGCTTAGAGATCCAAACCATACGAATAAAATTCATGACGCCCATACATACAGTTCCACACATACCATCAAAAGAGCATATGGATTCGCCCCGTAGGAATAGAAAAGGAATTTGAAGTTGAAAAACCTTTGGATTGCTTGGAATGGAAACGAGATTGTTGTATACAAGGACTTAAAATAGTCCAAAGTTAGCGTAGTTGATAGAACATTTCTCTCATCTATTCGATTGCAACTAGCAGATGCTGAGGTTCAGGAATGGCAGAAGAAGAATAGACAACAGCCAAAGTAAGAATGCTCCTTAGAGGCCTCCCAAAGAGCCCTTCATTTTATTACAACGAACTGTCCCCAATAATAAGCCCAGTGAGCCAAAAGAGTCGAATATCGTGATTCATTTTGGAACAAATGAATAAAACAGGAGTTGTTTAGGCTATGAAGGATGGCAAGGGATGCCTAGTTCATTGGATGAAAAACATGGAAATAAGTTGAAGCAACTGTTCAGCAAGGAATCCATAACATTGGAGAGCTGATAGAAATAGGAATCCAGAGCATTGGAGAGCTGGTGAAAATAATATTGAAACTTCACCCTAACCGATATCTTTAACTGGAAAGGAAATGAAAATGGACAGGGCACATCAGTTCAACAAATACATGCTATTGTTCACCAGTTATCCACAAAAAATTACCAGTTTTGCACTCCCACTACTAGAACATTCATTCTAGACAGATCAGATTGTCAGTAGAAAAATTTATTGACTGATAGGACTCCATCAATCTATGTTCATATTGAATGTTGCTTCATCTAAAACTACTGACTCGGTGAAATGAAACTTGAGGTTGACAATTAAAAACCCACTTTTACCAAAATTGGTCACAATGAAACTTGATATTGAAAATTGAAATGAAAGAAGGGTGACACAGGTTCAACTTCAGAAATATAACGATATTACCCTCATACCCAAAAAGCAAACAGAGTAGTCAATTAACATAACAAATGGAGTAGTCAATTACCATCATTTTTGTGTGTGCGCTAACACGCAATCTAAACTCACATAAGCCCGGCCTAAATAACCAAACCCTGAATAGAAGCAGCTCATAAATACATAAATCTTGTTTTGACAGTTTGCAGAAACTCAGTTCATTCAAACTTATACATCATTTTCGTGTGTGCTAACACTACAGTAAAACACAAATTCCTTCCTGGCAAACTAATCTCATAAAACCCAGCTTAAAGACTAAAACCCCACACAGTGGCAGCCCATAAATATATAAAATATTAGTTTGACAGTTGCATAAGCTCAGACCAATCAAATTTATATTTAACTGAAGTTTATATTTTGACAGTTGGCATAAACACAGTTGGTCGATAATTTAGCAGAGCGTTTGGATATATTGGAGAATGTTTAATAGAAAATACTAGGAATAATTAGTCAATCACAACAGTGTTGTCAAGGTGGAGATTGTTGGAAACATGTCAATGAATTTCCTCATGCTTTCACATGCAGATGCACATGCACATGCGTATGCATGCAATCTTATGAATTGTTCGTGTAACTATGTGATCTACTCATGATCTTAGTCACCTGGTTTGTGTTCGTGTTCGTGTTCGGCGAGCTTGAAGTTCGCCAAAAATTCGACAGTCAAATTTTTGGGGATAAAATTCGGCATTAAGTTCGACATAGTACAAAATTTGAAAAAATAAAAAATATATATTCAATACTTTTCTTATAAGTTTATCATACATCTGATAGAAATGAAAATAGCATACCAACATGATTAATCATGAAACATATATATTTTAAAAACACATCGTCTTGTTCAAAAGCTAAAAACATGTTCATGAAAGTTTGAAACATAGCATTAAAGACATAAACATAACATTAAAAAGTTTTACAAAATTCGGTGTCCAAAAAGAAAACTAGAGCAGGAACACAAGTTTCATTCTTGATGTTCCCGTGGCCTACTTGTTACATCAAAAAGCTCTATATCATCAAGAGCAGTAGGGGCAGTAAAACCACTAGAAGCACGATCATCGCTGAATTCAGCACTAGCTGAGGATCTATCACTCTCAATGCCAAGATCATCTCCATCTTCTGGTGCATCTGGAACAGGACTAAGCCATGGAGTAGAAGAATTGGATGAGTCTTTGGCCACATTCTTTAAAGCCAACTGCAAGTTACTGCGAACATAAACAAGATCTTCTAATTTTCCAGATAACAATCTATTTCTTTTCTTGGAATGAATATGGCTAAAGGAACTCCAATTCCTTTCACAAGCTGATGCACTTGATCCCTGGCTCAAGACACAGATTGCAAAATTTTGCAATTCTAGAGTACCTGATCCATAAAATTCCCACCATATTGCTCCAACAACTTTAGTCCTATCATACTTTGCTGATTTGGTTCCAAATACCCCTTCTTGTAATCTGTATGCTCTGAGTTGAGATCTAACAGAATATGCAATTGATGGATCTGGAAGTAGCTTGTCAATAGTCTCATAAAGTCCACTCATGACTTCGTCATCCTGATGTCTTGATATTCCAAACAATCTAGGATCTAAATAGCAACCTGTTGCATGCAAAGGACTATGCATCATCTTCCATCTTCGATCAATTACCTCCCATATCTCCTGGTAATTAGCTTCCATATTATCAAAAGCAGTTGCAATGGCTTCCTTGCAACGATCCATGCCCTCATAAATAAAACCTATAGAAGGTTTGTCACCATCAACCATGCGGAGCACATTAACAATTGGATTGCACATTTTTAAAACTTTGTCACCATTTTCCCAAAAGCTATTGCTAAGCACTATTTGTTCCACATCTTTTCCTTTTGATTCTTTTGAAAGGTGAGATCTCTCCCACTCAGTATTGCAGAAAATAGCTCTTAGGCTTGTTTTTTCCTCAACAACTCTTTTCAAAGTAATGTAAAATGTAGCAAACCTTGTATCACAAGGCCTCAACAACTCTCTAGTTGCATTTTTCCTGTATATGCTCAAAGTGAGACGATGGTTCATAACAAAATTTGCAATTGTTTTTCCTTTGTGAATTGTCTCATTGACCCATGGAAATTTGGCTAAATCATGAAGCAATAAATCCAACCAGTGAGTTGCACAAGGGGTCCAAAAAATCTTTGTGTACTTCTCCAGTGAGATCGGAAGAGCGGTTCAGCAGGAATGCCGAGACCGATCTCGT
>CBVK0102063306.1:0-25358 GCA_900067695.1 Picea abies
GAAGACTTGTATTCTTGAAATTATTTGCAAGATTTAATTCATGTGTTAAAATACAATTGGATCAATTTGCAACACAACTTTTATGGAAATTACTCATTCAATATGCATATAAACAACAACAATAAACAGTGAATAGAAAACACATAACACAACAAATGATAAAGGAGTTCACCCCTCTCTTGGGCTACATCTCCTGGTCCAACTTCCAATGGATCTCTTGTAATATTTTCTCAAAGTGATAAAACATGTGCTTTAAAATTCTCAAAATTCCAAATAGATGGCTCCAGTGGCTCCAGAACATCCAAAAACCCCTAGCTGGGCTTTTTCGGCACCTTGTTTGGCCAAAAATTGAAGAAGATAGGTTTCCTGGAAGTTCCTCTTCAAACTTGCTGTCTCTGGATCGCCAAAACGTACCTTTGTTGCTCAACCTAGCCCCCACATGCATTTATGTGGAAAAACCCAACACCAGGTGCAACCTCACAAATGGTGCAAACTGTAGGATGGTTATGGGTGCACCTGCCCCTAACCACCAAGGGCAAGGTCATGTGGCCCATGTGACCACGCACAAATGCAAATCGGGCTCCGTTTCAAAGGCGAATAGGCAATGGAAATTTGGCGGGCGTTATAACCGTTTAAACCAAATCATAATGCAAATCCGTGCATGCACCCCAATGATATAAAAATGGGTCATATGTTATTGTATATACGACCATGGGCTGGGGCTAAGCCCCAGCCCGGGCCCCGCGCCAACCATACACATATGCAAATTTAAATATATATATAATGCCATATATATAACAAGGTCCAAATGGTGGCGTGCCGGTTGGTGGATCTTCCCAAGTCTCTTCCCCTGCCCGGAGGTCGCGGGGTCGAGTCTTGTCGATTGCAAAGATTTTAAACCACTGACTAGGTGACACGTGGTAGCCATTGATTGGGCCACGTGTCACCATACAATTAGCCACCAAGATGCCATGTGTCAGCAGCTCATTCATCCACTTAACTACCAATTGTCCACATAACTGCCTGCCACGTGTTGTACAGTTTGCCATGTCAGCATCCATATGGACTGTACGAACTATACTGTCAGCATCCCCTTTTTTTTGCCTGTTTATCATTTTGAACATAACGCGATATCTCTCGATCCTGACATTCATTTGAACCCAAATGAGTTGTGTTGGGTTTGTAACAACGAGGCCTACACTCCTATTTGATTTGAAGCGATTCCGAGCACTTTGAATTTTTGAGCAAAATTTGATCCCCTGGATCACCTATCACTAGTATCCACTGAAAACCTAAGTTTGTACACTTCTCTCAACTGAAAACTGAACGCTAAATACACTACTACAGTCTGAACGTACACACTGCTGAAAACCCAAACTGAAAACTACTTGACCAACAAGCTTATTTTCGCTCTCCTATCTACTCTAAAACTATTGAAATGAATACTCAATCAAGTGATGCTAAAGTGCCGATGCACATAATCAAGCAATTGGCTTCCCGATTTTCCTTTGCTCACATTTTTCTTAAGCAGGCAGACAAATGTAAAAGATGGCAGCTGAAAACAAAAATTGAATCCAAAATTTGAGCTTATGAATGAAATAAATTCCTCCTTCATTGATGATTGTAATAGGATGGCCACAAGATCTTGAAAACCATGAAAAATCATTTCTTCTTGATGAACAATAAAAGAAAGGCAAGCCTCATTCATAAGTATTTATTGTTCTTTCTCTATTTCTTCAGTTCTGAGAACATTTTCATATGAAATGGAAGCAATAGGTTTGTATACTCTTCCACGCATATCAACAAAAAAAATCATACATCCTTGAACATCTTCAAATATGACAACCATATTATGTGTATCAAGGATATCCTCTTGTTCGTCAAACAAATCTGATTTGGTTTTATTAATCTTCGGGAATTTTTCTTGAGGACTGTCATTTTGACTTTCAAATGAATGAAGGGAAATAAGTTCCTACTCATAATATTCTTGCAAATGTGAAAATCTAACAACATGAACTATTTCATAGTCTAGAGTTCCCATGGATGCATTTTCAAAAATATAATTTTCAAAAGGAATCAAATAAAACAACTGCCTCTTCATTATCTTTCTGTATTTCTGATTGAAAAGTGGCATACACCATTTTTTTGCTTTCCTGAAACTCTATGTCGTTTGTCGGTTCACTGCTTGAAGTATCCATAGATGTAGTTTTAGAATCCTCATCCATGTCTAGGCCACTTAGAATTTGAACAACCACATCCGGGGAATAAAGACAACTTTGAAGCACTTTGTCTTGCTAGAAATCTTGTTGAATATCTTCATCAAGTTCAGGAAAAGGAAAATGACTTTTAGCAACAATTTCTTGATTAGCTTCATATTCAGCCAAAGGAGGATCTATTATTTGTTGTTGGGATGAATATTCATAAAAGGATTCTATTATTTCATCATTCATACACCCTTCATTACCAAAAACATTTTCAAGGTACTTAATGAAATGTTCACAAAATTCACAACAATCTTCAAACACCAAGAATGGAGGATTAGATTCTCCATAATTCTTAAAGAATGTTATGTGGATATCCTTAAGAGAGTATAAGCTACCTGGTTTTAAGCCTTCATACCATAATCTTGCTTTCCCCTCTAGAGTAGCCATAAACATTTTCATCAAACAATCCTCATGAAATTCAACCCCAAACTTACATATGAGCATGCGAAGTCTAATCAAGTGCAAGGCAACATCATTTCCTTTCCCATCTTTGAATTCAGGAAAATATTTTTTCCAATATATGTGGAATATGATTTGGAAATCCAGGAATATGAGAGTGATTCATTGGAGCATACCTTGTAGATCTATGATCCATCTTGAAGCAGTGGAGTCATCAATAAAATATTTAGGCTACCGATTCTTTGGACAATAGAGTCGCCATGAAAATTTTGAATTCTAGATTCTTGAAAATGGAGTCGCTAGGTGAATGATGTACAACCTTTATGTGTCTCAATAGTTTCACCATCAGTACTCATATATGAACTTTTCCGTTTATCCCAGGGAAGATTTCACCTTCACTCCTCGACAACGGCGCCAAAATGTTAGCACTTTGTAAATTTTTCTGGCTGATAAAACAAATGACAGAGGTAGCCTACAAACCACTTTAGATATGGATACTATCCTGCTCAGGCCAGAGATGGCTCTCTCCTATCACTTTGTATTTAACATATGAGTTTTATTTGACAAGTCACTGGCTAGGTTTTGTTGCTTTGAAGGGTTTTTTATAATTTTTCTAGCAAGGAAGGGGAGGGACACCTAGGGATATGGAGTCAAACTTCTGAAAATGAATGGATGCACTGACTGGTTGGTAGAACTCTCCAGAGGATAAAGTCTAAATGAGGCGATGAATTTGAGTTATAAATTGTAATTTGTAGAGTGTGAGAAGAAAGGAGGATTCTCCCACTAAGAACTAAAAATCCTACATCTGTACAAGTGGGAAAAACAAACTTCTAAAAACAAGGAAAGTGTTGGAAAAAACCCTAACACCATAATCTTTGCATAGTGAGGTGTTCCTTGGGTGCATTTCCTTCATTTCCATGTGTCCACCAACTCCTTATTTTTCTCCTTTTTTCTCACACTCTACAAATTACAATTTATAACTCAGATTCATCACCTTATTTAGCCTTTATCCTCTGGAGAGTTCTACCAACTAGTCAATTCTTCCATTCATTTTTAGAAGTTTGACTCCATAGCCCTAGGTGTCCCTCCCCTTCCTTGCCAACAAAATTATTAAAAAAACCTTCAAAGAAACAAAACGTAGCCGGTGATTTGCAAATAAAAATCATCTGTTAAAGACCAAGTGACATGAGAGATCCCTCTCTGAGTTGAGCAGGCTAGTACCCATCTCTAAAGTGGTTTGTAGGTTACCTCTGTCATTTGTTTTATCAGCTGAACAAATGTACAGATTTCTAACAATCACCATGTTAATCAACAAGGCTCTTTTAATTTTCAATGTAGCCAGATTTTAGACTTGGAATAACAATTGAAAATATAAATGAATACAGTTGATATAGCCCATGCAATCAAAGGATAACAATGCTAAGTTTTATGCACAAGTTTGCAAAAACGAAACATGGGATCCATAACATATTTCGTAGCAAATTCTATAGCATAAACAACACGGGCCAAGCAAGATATAGGACCGACAACTCTGATAGCAGGATTTGATCAATTGTAGTATAAAAGGCTGAAAATACTACAACCAATTAAAAATTGATGATAGCAAAGGTTACAGGGGAAGGTTGGTGATGTGGATCCTTAATTTGTAGCGCCCAGGAAGAGAAACATAGGCACAATTTTAATCTGATCTTCAATGTAGCTAAAAAAACTCAATGAGTACCTGGACACCGTGGCTTGATTGTAGATACGATTCAGATAGCATGAAACCTCCTTCAACCACTCTAACCTTCAATCTCCCTTTTTCAACCAATCTGTAGCAAAATCCGTAGTTCCTATCTGAACTTAGGAGTTTCTGCAGTGTCGAACTAGGAGCATATTTCAAATATTTGATAAAATGGTTAAACAACCTTAATGACCAAATCTCAAATTATTTACTTTTAAAACATGGATGCTGAAAACAATGAGATCGACTGACACAAACCTCATAAGTGAAATAATGATAAAGGGGGAATATGTACTCAAGATGCGCTATGAAAACTCCTGATGAGATGGCAACGTACTAAAATGACTTGATTTGACCTTCTAATGGGTAGAGGGACATAGTCGAGGGGTTTAATCACATAGTGGAGGTAGTGACATGTAAGGCTAGTGGTGGAATAAGGGTGATGGTGATGGTTGTATGATATTGTGATGAGTTGAGGGTATAAACCAAAGGTATGAACCAAAGGTATGGGCCAACATTCAAACTTAAATTTATTTTGTGCTAAGACTTAAGAAAACCATAAAGAGAAAATAAAAAGTAAAGCTTAAGAAAGATTAAGGATTAAAATAAAAAACCTCAGGATGAATTTGATCCATAAAAAATTCATGTGATAACATGATGTTCTAGATCTTTGGGCTCTGGGAGCTCTGACTTCACCACCTTCTAGAACCGTCAAACACCGAATTTAGCGAACACCCCAACACCTACAGGATCAACGGTCTCAACTTCCCACCAAAATATATGGCTCACAAACAACTCTGGGACTCCGGGATTCAGAGCTTCCTGCTGCCATACTTGTGGTTCCTCCCGAACTCACAAATTGACGAAGCGTTGAACTACAATCATGATCGATGGCTCTCAATGTGTGCCAAGATCAATGACCAACACCTTCTTCAGGATTCGGGCTTCAGAGCCTCTCAATACTTAACTACCACTGCTCCCCGAACACACGAACTCTGGAATTTCGGAGTACTCCCATATCCAACGGTCCACACACCCCAAAAATTAATGACTAAGATCCATTCGTAACTCTGGGATTCAAGAGTATTACCTACTCCAACTTACAATTTCATCGAACACTGAACTTCGAATAAGACAATTAGACAACTGACACTACTCCACTCTATCAACGGTTTGCGTGCCTTTCGCACTTCAAGATTTAGGCCGTTTCAATGCACAAAACCAACAATTCTCTAGAGTGCTGAATTGATGAAAACTCGTAGTGTGCAGGATCTGACGGTCCACGTCTCCTTCTCAATAGATGACTGATATTTTATTTTCTCTTCAGCCTTCAAGAATTTTACCACTACACACCCTATTTCTCCCCAAAATATGAACTAACGAAGGGCTAGATCCTTCGTCCACATGTCCCTCTCAATTGGAGGACCGAGATGGGCCCTAAACTTTGGGCATTCGATATTTCTCGAGCTCAAACAATTTATGACTTGAATCCTCCAGAGTGCCAAGTCTTTGGACTCCTAGATCTATTGCCATGTGTCCTCTCCCGATCAATGATGAGGATATGCTCTGGTACTTTGGAGCTCCGGGAATTCCTCTCATTTGCGCAACAAAATCCCGGTTCACTCTTACTGTCAGACTTCTGGATGCACTCGATCCGTGGACATGCATCCTTACTAATGGACAATCCAAATTCACTCTGGATCCCTGAGACTTTGGGAAATATGCCTCCTCCAAAACACAAACTTGAAAACTTCCAAATTTACGAAGTCCAAAGAATTTCAGGGTTAAAACCCGTGCTACTCACTTGGATCCAATGACTACCGATCCTCATTCCCAGATCCTGCAGCCGGGATATATCCTCCTCCATGAGCGTTCCTCCTCCAGTCTGGACTTAAGATTCAATGTTCCTGATCAATTTCCACAACTGATCCAAGGGTCGTTGTAGCTCATCCTTTGTTGTGGCCATGCTTTCCTTCCAATGAAGGATTTATCAATATTTTTCAAAGGCTTAACCTTTGATTTATTTTTCTGTAGGACCAATAGCTTGGTCTCTTCCTGCACTACACTTCCCGAGCTTGAAACATTTTAAAATTCAAAGGGTCTTGACCCTTTGTTCCTCCAAATGGTTCTCACACCCTCCTGATAGTCACACTCTTCATCCATAGCTTCACCTCTTCAGTTTCAAATGGTCCAATCCTTTTGTTCTTTTTTGATTTTCTCTTATGCCCTCCCAACGCTCTATGCTCATTCTCCTGAGATTTTACCAACAATTTAACAATGTGTTTTTTTTTTCACTCCTTGCACCCTTCTTTCAGAGTGTTCAGTAAATCTGATGTGCCCACCTGGAAATATCCTCACAGAACTCAAAGCAGAGTTCTCACACACTCTTTGCGCCTATGAAATGAGGTCCTTGTAGAGGCTCCTCCTAAGCTTTACCTTCTCACAGAACTCAACAAATATTTCTTGCGTACTGCTTACACAACCTTACTTAGAGTGTTCAATAACTCTGGTGTATCTTCTGACTCTACACCTTCTGAGCTTTAGACCTATTCTGGTGTGCCCACCTGGAACTCTCCCTTCTGAACTCAAAACGGAGTTCAAGTGAAATTCTTGCACTGGATTCTCATATTTTTTCAACTGCTCTGGTGTGCACTCCTTACACAATCCTAAAGAGTGAAAAACATTTAAAGATATAGATAGATAGTGAAGTCTATCTAATTCCTGCAAATAAAAACATACATGCACAAACATCATTCATATTGAACACACAGTAAACATTTAACACATTTAGAAAACAAATATAACAATACACATGAAATCATATGTAGGGAAATATGCTCTTTATATTAATATCTGAATGTTTTTTACACTGTGTACAAGACTAGATTGCCACTAAGTCTCAACTGTTCCTCCTCTCCTCTCTTCTACTCTCCTTAGCAGCTGATTCTAATTCTTATGAATTCTCAATACAAAGATCTTTGTATAAAGGAGGGGCTCCTCGAGCCTTCCTCAACTACCTCATTAAATTACATTCAATAAACATCTATTATGATTCAGATCTAGATCTTCCTACTATCAACCATTAAGGCGACTCTACACTTGGCCTATACAAAGATAGTGGATTGACTCTCCTTGAGTTAGCTAACATTAATTCTCATTGAATTACATTTAAAATTTTTAATTTATCTCAAAATTTTAGAGGATTGACACGTCTCTCTTTGGGATCTGCTCTGTCCTAGTGCACTAATGCATTGGTTAGCTAACACATAGATGAGTTGAAGAGATGTGCTTGCATCATACTCCCATGCTGGAAAAATAATGAGCTCCTGCTCATGGCTCCCCTGCTACTGCTGTTGAGATCCTCCTAGGTCCCAAACCTGAATTTGGAGTTGTCCCTTTGCTCCTCTGCCTTGATGTTGTTGTTGCTGCTGCAAGCTCTTCTCTGTTCAATGTCTCCTTCCTATTGTTAGCTGTCTCCTGCATTGATTTCAGCATTATCCTTCTTATTTTATCAATCTCCTCGTCCAACGGGTCTACTGGATGGATTCTTTCATGCAACCTGCTCTACTGCTGCATCTCCTCTTCTTTATGATTGAAGGGAAGATCATCCTGATCCCCCATGATGACTTTATTTCCTGTGGCATTTGATTTCCACTCCACTATAGACTCCACTTATACAACAATATTATTTAGATGATGCTCAATGATCTCTTCTGATAGTCCTCCTTTTTACAGTTCATCTTCTCTCCTGACATCTCCTTCTACTGGTATAAGTCCAACTTCATCCAACTGCTCCTCAGGCTAGAAATTTTCTCCTCTACTCTTCACAAATGCATCCTCCTAGTAGTCTACTTTTGTGTCTGGATGGATTAACCAATCCTACAACAACTTTAACTCTTTATCCCACTGAGTGAGCATCTTATCTGAATGCTCCTCTTCCTTCATCTCTTGGGATGATTCTAATGTCTTTTCTTTCTTCTCCTCCACGACAGTCTTCACTGGCTATCTATCTTCTCTTGCACCTAAAATATGTGTACTGGCCTCTGTTGGTTTACTTGGAAAGAGTATTTTGATTCCCCCAATCATCATAATGGATTTATGATCCTCCTCTGTCAACACTCCTTGCTGATCAAAACTCACTTCTGAGCTCATGAGACTCTCAGATAGTCTCTCCTCCATTTTTTTCATCACTCCTTTCTGATCTGAACTCCTCTCAGAGTTCCTGAGACTTTCAAAGGGTCTCATTTTCTTCCCCTTTCCCACCTAGAAATCTGAAATTTCACTTCTTCCCTCCTGACAGTCTACGAGACCCTAAACTAATCTATTCTTATTACCCACATGACAATATGAAAGTTCATCTCTGCCCTCCTGGCAGTCTGCGAGATCCTTGACTGATCTCTTCTCTTCCTCACTGAGGTTTTCTCCATTTTTTGGCTCGCAAACGCAAACCATCTCCTCCGTGTCATTGAGGGTTTCAAATTTCCTCAGCCACCTCTTCAATACCCATCTCTGCCTATTGGAAACTAGCTATTGTACAAGACACTTTTATTTCTTCCTCAAGGGCCACTCATACCTCCATCTTCCCTGTGGTTCCTACTGCATATTCAACATCACCCTATCGAGATCCTCTCAAATATCCTTGATCTCCTTATCCATCTGCCTTTTGATTACCTGCTGGTGGTCTCCTCCTAGACCTTGTCTATGGACTTCAGTAGCCATTTTCCTCCTTGTGCTCTTTGAGATTTCACTTGCTCACTGTGAGATATAGTCAACCTCTGGTTCACTTGATGGAACCTTCTTCGAGATTTTACACTCCTGTTGAGTGTACGCGCACACCTTGTGCTCGATCCTTCTCCTGAGCACTCCTTACTCTCTGGCCGTTGTACTCCAACTGCTCACCTTAATAGCGTCACAGGATCTCCTTTTCTCCAAGAACACAACCAGTTCTTCTCATTCAACCCACTTGGTTGTTTGATGCCTACTGCACACTTGTAAACAATCTTTTCACACAAAGTATCAATACTCTGTATTTTTCTCCTTTTCCTGTTTTCTACAGAAAAAAATAAGCTCTGATACCACTTGATGGTATCAGACAAAAAATTCTCTTGTTCCTACTACATGAAGACAAAATCAATATTTGATTCCACTTGATGGTGTAAGACAAATACCTTTCCTCGACTCTAATACCACTTGAGACAGACCCCCACCCACTTCCTAGAGTCTGGGCGACCTCCCGGTCTAGGATCGATCAACTTCAGGAGATGGATCAGCTCACAGGCCCTTGCTGAGCCCTCAAAATCATGTACCACAAACATTTATTCTTCTTCCCATGAGAAAATAAAATTTGCGGGGTTCCTAATACCCCAGGGAAATCCTCCATGTGACTCCAGACCAAAAACATAGTCCAAACTTCACTTTTACATGAAATTCTAGCACTGGTCCCTTTTTCCTGATGGGAATCACATATGACCATGGGCTATAACCAAGCACCAAGAACAATACTATTATTTTGGTGCTTCAAAGCTTTTAGCTCTGGGAGATATTCCTTCACCACCTTCCAAAACTGTCGAATGCCGAATTTAGCGAACACCCGAACACCTATGGGATCAACAGTCTCAACTTCCCATCAAAATATATGGCTCAAAAACAACTTCGGGACTCTAGGATTTGTAGCTTCCTGCTGCCAAACTTATGGTTCCTCCTGAACTCATGAATTGACAGAGCATCAAACTACAATTTTTATCGACATCTCTCAACATGCGCTGAGATCAACGACCAACACCCTCTTTGGACTTCAGGCTTCGGGCTTCAAAGCCTTTCGATACTTAACTATCACTACTCCTTGAACATGCGAACTATGAAATTCCAGAGTACTCACAGATCCAATGGTTCACACGCCCCAACAATTAATGACTAATATCCCTTCACAACTCCAGGCTTCGAGAGTATTACCCACTCCAAATTACAATTTCACTGAATGTTGAATTTCGAATAAGACAATAGGATGACTGACACTCCTCCATTCGATCAATGGTTTGCATGCCCTTCACACTTCAGGCTTCAATCCTTTTCAATGCACAACACTAAAAATCCTTTGGAGCGCCGAATCGGTGAAAACTCGTGGAGTGCGGAATTTGATGGTCGACATCTCCTTCTCAAGAGATGACTGATATTTTCTCCGCTCTTCGGCCTTCGAGAATTTTACCACTACACACCTTATTTCTCCCTGAAATCTAAACTAATGAAGGGCCAGATCCTTCGTCCACGTGTCCCTCTCAGTTGAACGATTGAGATGGGCTCTGACCTTCGACAATTCGAGATTTATGAATCCCAAACAATTTTTTCCTTGAATCCCCCAGAGTGCTAAGTCTCTGGACTCCCAGATCTACTGCCACATGTCCTCTCCCGATCAATAGTGAGGATCTTCTTTGGTACTTCAGAGTTTCAAGAATTCCTCTCCTTTGCACAACAACAACCCGGTTCACCTATACTGTCGGACTTCTGGATACACTCGATCCGTGGAAACGTGTACTTACTGATGGACGCTCCAGATTCACTCCAGATCCTAGGGACTTTGGGAATTCTGCCTCCTCCAAATCACAAACTTGAAAATTTTTGAATTTATGAAGTTCGAAGGACTTTAGTGTTAAAACCCGTGCTACTCACCCAAATCCATTGGCTGTTGGTCCTCGCACTTAGATCCTGCGGCAGGGATCTATCCCCTCTATGTGCGCTCCTCCTCTAGTATGGACTTAAGATCTGACAGTCTCGATCAATTTCCTTAATCGATCCAATGGTCATTGTAGATCCTCCTATATTGTGGCCACACTTTCCTTCTACTGAAGGATTTCTCAATATTTTTCAAAGGCTTAACCTTTGATTTATTTTTCTATAGGACCAATATCTTGGTATCTGCCTGTGCTACACCTCCCGAGCTTGAAATGTTTTAAAATTCAAAGGGTCTTGGCCCTTTGTTCCTGCAAATGGTTTCTCACGCCCTCCTAGAAGTCACGCTCTTCCTCTAGAGCTTCAACTCTTTAGTTTCAAAGGGTCCAGTCCCTTTTTTATTTTTAGATGCTCTCTTGTTCCCTTGGTAGTTCGTGCTCGTTCTCTTGAGATTTGACCAACACTTTAGCAGTGTGTTGGTTTTGTGCACTCCTTGCACCTTCCTTTAAGAGTGTTCAGTAACTATTATGTTCCCACCTGGAAATGTCCTCAAATAAGTCAAAGCAGTGTTCTCACGCACTCCTTGCGCCTACTCAATGAACTCCTTACAAAGCCTCCTCCCGAGATTTACCTTCTCACAGAACTCAAAACATATTTCTTGCGCACTCCTTGCACAGGCTCTATGCACTCCTTGCACAACCTTCCTCAGAGTGTTCAATAACTCTAGTGTATATTCTGACTCTGCACCTTCTGAGCTTCAGACTTGTTCTGGTGTGCCCACCTGACACTCTCTCTTCTAAACTCGAAACAGAGTTCAAGTGCACTCCTTGCATTAGCTTCTCAAATTTTTCAACTACTCTGATATGCACTCCTTGTATAAGCCTAAAGAGTCTAGAACAATAAAAAAGATATAGATAGATAGTGGAGTTTATTTAATTGCTGCAAAGGAAAAAATACATGCACTAACAACATTCATGAACACACAGTAAACATTCAACACATTCATAAAAAAAATATAACAATACACATGAAATAATATGTAGGGAAATATGCTCTTTATATTAATATCTGATTTTTTTTAACACTGTGTACAAGACTAGACTGTAACTGAGTCTCAACTCTTTATCCTCTCCTCTCTTCTTCTCTCCTTAGCATTTGATTCTAATTCTTATGAATTCTCAATACAAAGATATTTTTACAAAGGAGGGGCTCCTCGAGCCTTCCTCACCTACCTCATTAAATTACATTCAGTACACATCTAGTCCAATTTGGATCTACATCTACCTACTTTCATCCATTAAAGGCGACTCTACACTTGGCCTGTACAAAGACAGTGGCTCGACTCTCCTTGAGTCTGCTAACATTAATTCTCATCGAATTACATTTAATTTATCTCAAAATTTCAGAGGCCTGACATGTTTCTCTTTGGGATCTGCTCCCTCCTAGTGAGCTGATGCATTGGCTTGCTGACGCATAGATGATTTGGAGCGATGCTCCTGCATCAGAATCCTATCCCATGCATGAGAACCAAATATATGGAAGTGGGTCACTTCCGTCTTGAGGCTGCTCCAAGCCTCAAAGGGGGTTTTGTCCTTGGAAGATCTATGGGGAGATCCATTTTGGATGTAGGTTGAAAAATTAAGTGCTTCAACCCATAATATATGTGGAAGTGACTTTGCATAAAACATTCAGGATGGCATCTCTTTCAGGGATCTCTTTTTCTGCTCAACCACTCCGTTTTGCTGTACAACATAAGGAACCATGTGCTTCAACTGAATCCCAACCTCAAGAAAAATATTTTGTATATCATGGTTGACATACTCCCCCGCATTATCTATTTGGAGGATTTTAATCTTCTTTCCTCATTGTTTCTCAACAAGGGCTTTGAAATATTTGAGGCATTGAAAGACCTCAAATTTTTTCCTGAGAAAGAAATTCCATGTGAAGCATGAGAAATCATCAACAAAAATGAGCACGCACATTTCTTTACTGATTGATGGATGCGGAAAAGGGCCCATGAGGTCACTATGGATAAGATCCAAAGGAAAGGAACCCTTCTAAGTCTTTCCCTTGTCAAATTTCTCACATCCCTCACAAATTCCTTTGGAGAAGTGGATGTTAGGCAGACCATCAACCATTCCCTACTTGCTAAACTATTGCATATATCTAAAATTTAAATTCCTGAACCTTTCATGCCATATCCTACCGCTTTTATTAGCATGGGTAAGTAGTAACACATAATCTGGTTCAATAAATTTAGAAAATGTGTAGAGTCTGGATTGATGATTTACCTCACCAGTAGCAACTTTGGAATTGGTTTGCATGTCATAGATATCCACAACATCAGGTGTGAATATTACTCTCTTTCCGGTGCCATATTTTTTCATGTGATACACATAGTGAATATTGATGAAGAGTTTGGGAATGTGTAGCACATTCTCAAATCTTCCGTGTGTGAGTTCGATTCTCCCTTTGCTAGTGACCTCGTTTTGAGAGTTGTCCCCCATCAAAATAGGAGGACCTTTGCGTGCATCCAATGAAGAGTAGACTTCTTTTGTTGCTGCCATGTGGTGCGATGCTCCTGAATCTACAATCCAAGCATTGGGAGAGGATTTAATAGCAATCAAAGCATGGCTAGAATTACCTTTCTTGGGATTTTGATCTTCTAGCTTCTTCTTCTTGGCACCCTCAGGGATGCGATTTCCAAGCTTGTTTTGTTGAAGTATTTGGGCCATTTTATCCATGTTTTTCTACATACATGTGGATTTTGAATGTAATCCTTTATGGTAGTAAATGCATTTCTCCCCTTTTCTTCCCTTTCCACCTTTGGATATGGAGGAATCATTGAAGGGTTTTGAATACCCTTTCTTCTTTGGATTTGCATGTGCCTTCCTTTTGTCTTGGTTTTTAGATTTCTGATTTTTGTGACTGCTACCATCTTGAAAAACAAGTGCATGCACCTTTGAGCCTTTGATTTTTCCCATATTGATGAGCTTGGTCTGATCTTGTGTTAGAGACTTGATAATTCTCCTCCTTATATTTATCAACCCCGCTGCGACAACAAATCCTTATATTTGGTAAAAAAATATTGGAGATTGTCGAAGGTTTTTGGATCCATAGTAAGAAATTCCACCTCGAGTATATGTCCCCTCATCTCATCTTGTTTTCCAAAAATTCCTTCCATGGTGGTACAAACTTCATTGGGGGTTTTATAGGAGGATATGTGAAAGAGCTCAAGAGAAATGAGATTACAAATAGTTCCATACGCTTCATCCATCTGATTTAGATACTTAGATTTTTCTATGGATGATGTGGGTTCAGTCTCTGTGTCCATGGTTAGCCTGTATAATCCTCTACTTCGAAGATGCATTACCATCTTGTCCTTCCATGCAAAGAAATTGTACGGTGTAAGAATCAATTCTTTTGGAAAATCCATTTTCCCGTTGTCTTCAATATTTGGTACCTACAAAAAGTGTATAGTGTGTATTTTCCTAGCAATTTGTTGACTCTGATACCATGTAAATGTGGATGAAACTGCACATATAAGATATAGCTAGCAAGAATACATACACAGTTTGCAGAGAAAAGAGAAAAGATGGAAACGAGAGAGTGAGAATAAAAGAATTTGCATTAACCAAATGAATGAATGATAATTTACACATGATATGCTCTGTATAACTCAACTAATGTGCACTGGAGCAGAAGTCAATGTGCTATAGTGGTGGTCTAGAGTGATCTGGAAACACACCAGGAGTTACGAGAGTAAATTGCCACCTAGTCTGAGTTAACTAGTCTCTTAGTCTTTAGTTAGCTAACTGAAACAAAGTAAAGTGAGGAGGAGATCAGGGAATCATGAGTAACGTGCTAGTCTGGTGATAATCCCAAGGAAAATGCACATTATTAGGTGATTATCCCAATGTTGCATGGTGATGAAACCAATGTGGCACTAAGACTCCACTCAACTAATCAAACTGAAGTGTGAATTGAAGAGAATATTCTCCTACAATGTAGGAAAATGAATATTTTCCCTAAACTATAGGAGACTAAATAATGACTAATAAACATAGGGACAACCTTAGGAAAAATAAATATTAGGTGTATGTGAAGTATCTCCAATAGTTGGTACAGGTTGACAGTGATAGGTTGACAATGACAGTGTTTGATTTAGTGATAAGTTGTCTACATTTGGCATTTATATTTCATGGAGGTTGGATAGGGAAAGGAAAGGGGGTTGTATCCTCCTTCCAGTTGGTGGCGTAGAATCAGATATTTGGAGATTCTTTTAGGTTGGATCATGAGAATTATGTGGTTGTAGACACCTTCCGATTGTAGCCAAAGAACATAGGGGGTTGTAGTCTCCTTCTGCTTGTAGCCATAGAATTGAGGAGTTGGATCTTCCCTCAGGTTGTAGCCTGAGAAACTAGGGGGTTGGAGCCTTCTTCCAGTTGGAGCTAGAGAATTGGAAGTTGGTTCTTCTTTGAATGTAAGAAAATAATTTCATGGTTTTCTCTTGCATTGGGTTTCTACGTAAAATACTGGTGTACTGTGAAATGTGTGGATGTGTCTATTATTTTTTATTATGCACTGATGAGTGTTAATGTTATATGATGCAATAAAATATTAATAATGAACCTATGAACATTGTTGAATAAGTTAAAGGAATATACATTGTGGTTAAAAAATATTAATAATTGGTATACATTGCTCATTATTGATTCACCCCTTCTCTTAGTAATCCAACAATTGGTATTAGAGCCGGTTCCTTCAAGAGACAATTTATCCACTGGAAGGAGATCATGGAATATACGGAGAATGGAGTACCACTATTTAATGGTCAGAATGGTCTAAAGTATGAGATGTGGAGCATAAGGATGATAACATTTTTAGAGACACATGGATATGATGTTTGGTATTCAGTTGTGACATTATAGAATGTTACAAAGAAAGAAAAAAATGCAACCAAGAAGGAATTGAAGAAGAATAAAAAAATAAAAATGGATTTCATTTGGGAAGGATTACCTGATCCGATAAGAGAAAATGTTGGTAAATGTTCATCAACCAAAGAAATTTGGAATAAGTTACATAATATGTATTCTTCACCCATCACAAAGTAAAAGAATGTCAAAGAAGATGCAGGTACAAATCAAGAGGAAATATGTTCATCATGTCAGACAAATGGAGAAGAAGAAGAGTACGTAATCAATAAAAGTATGTAGTTTTGATTTAATTGTGAAAAACACGAACATCTTGAAATTGAATGACGTGAAGGTAATGAGAAAAAAAATCCAATTGAAATAGAAGACAAATATGAAGCTGAACTGATCAGTGCTTTAGGTGAACTAAAGAAAGAAAGAGAAGAAAAAAAATCATTTAAAAAAGAATTGATGAAGAAAAAAGAAAGTGTTCAAAATTTCGAAGAAGCTCAATAGGTGATCAAGAATTTAAGAGCTCAGCTAGAAGAGGCCATAAAAATTGAAGAAACTATGGAATATCAAAAGAAGTATTTAGAAACCAACATAGCAGCACAAAAGGAAGAATACAAAAAGAGATAAAGATATTGACATATCATCTCAAGGAAAAAACCGATGACTTAAACTAGCTTGAGGAAGAGTTTGGTCAAAAAGAAAGAAGAATCAAAGAATAAATCATTACATTGAAAATCCAACTTGAAGAAGAAAAGAGAAAAGAAAAATTCACGAAGTCTCAGATACTGAAGAAAGAAGAAGAGGTTGAGAAGCTTGAAGAAGAAATTGTCACACTAAGAGTCAAAGTCGTCAATCTCAACTAGAACGTTGAAGAGACAAAAACATCCACATCAACAATGGAGAATGAAGAGAAACATACTACGTTTCCAGAAAGGAAGAATGAATAAAAGAGAAAAAGTTATGCAGAAGTCATTAATGATTCTATGAAGAAGGAAGAGTGCAACCCACAAAGAATCCTTAATCATGATCATGATCATTCAAGGGATGAATTTAGAAGGACTACAACACAAAGAATATCATTCACTCCCAGGTATGTAAATTTATTTTATGGTCATTGTTTTTATTTTACTAACTTTGGACATAAGGTTGTAGATTGTAGGACTTATGAAATAAATGTTCAAGCAAGAAATGCTTATGTGGCCCCACATAATATTGAATTCTACAAATTCCACAACCATGGTCATATAGTCCAAAATTGTAGAAGTGTAATAGTGCCATCCATGAAGAAATAAATAAATATTAGATACACCAAGATTTGGAAAAGGAAATAACAAGAAGAAAAGCAAATGAATAGAAAATAGGTCCCATAAATCACAAGGCATATAGTAGTTCAAAAAAAGAAAGTGAAATAAGAATAGACTCCAGAAATTACAAGACTTTCCATAGTTTGAGAAAGACAAGGAAAGAAAGCAAAAGAAGAACATGTTTCAAGAACCACATTGTTAGAAATTGCAACATAATAAGAACATAATAAAGAGCAGGTCCCAAAGATGAAGGATTTGCAGTAGTACGAGAAAGAAAAGAAGAATAGATGAATCAAGAATAGGTTCGTTAAATTGTACTTTCATGAATTGTAGTGCGATGTGAATCCACATATAGAAATAAAGAAGTCAGAGTTCAGAGAGATGTTGAGTCTACCAATGAGGATGATGACTACATCGGAAAGGTATTTTTCTGAGCTAGTTGGCTTGGAGACTCCCAGGTAATATGAATATTAGACAGGGGGAGTCTATGCAATAGATGAGACAGTTTAGAGAACCATCCTTCGAGCAGTTTTCAGAGTTCGAGTAGACATATTCAAAGCAGTCAGTTAGCAGAAGTACATTATGACAGATTGATCAATTGCAGTAGTGAAGACTTCATGATAGTATAATGACATATGGGTTAGCATTATGGAAAATTGTGTAGTAGAGTCATGGAAAATATGGATAGAGATGGATTAGCAATAACACTTAGCATGTTTGGACAGATATATGACAATCAATTCATAGATTGATTTAGAGATTGGTTCATAAATTGGTTCAGAGAGTCATTCAGAGATAAATGAATATTATCATAATGGATGATAATGACACAAGAATATTTGAATGATTATTCTTGAATTCTTTTCATATATGTTAGATGATTACACAAGGAAGCACCAATGGACATAAACTCGAAAAGGAAGTAGGTATATGAGGCCCTACATGTCATCTACATGACATCTTATAGAGAAGTCAAGGGAGAGATTCATCAGATGCATGGATAGAAAGTCATATGTTTGGAGAGAGCATAAAGGCATGATATCAGCCATGTCGAACCTGAAAAATTGAGGAAAAAGAATCACAACAACAAAATTGAGGCAAAAGAATCACGGAAACAAAATTGTGGCAAAAAAAAATCAAAGCTATAGAAGCATATCCGTAATAGATCCACATCTACAAGAAGAAAAATGTATGGTTTTCATATGTGTAGTGTTGAATCTATGAATCTAGTTGAGGGTTTTCCTTGTAAATCTATTGGATGCCCTCTTGGAAGTTTAGGGCTTGATGTAGAATGGTTTTGAGGCAGATCTATTGAAGTATATTGTTGGTGCATTTCTGAGTCTTATTGGTATATCTTATGGTACATTGTGAGAGACTTTTGTTAGTGGTCTTGATATATGATTGGTACACACTTGAGGCTACATAACAATGAGGTTTTGGCACATGATTTGATGTGAGGGTTTATGGTAATTGGTTATGGATAATGTGATGTATTTCTATAGAACCTTTGATGGTTATATTGGTATATGTCTTTGGTATATGATTAATATACATGTTGGGACATATAGTTGATGTGTGGTACATGCATGAGGTGTATGGTATGGTGATGTTGGTACATCTTTATGAGTCATAGTTTGATCTATAGTTGATGCGTGATTAGTACATATTTGATGCATTGTTAGAGACACTTGCTAGTAGTATTGTTGGCACATGGTTTATAGATGATGTGGCATATATGACTTGGTATACTTTTAGAAGCACATTTTGATTGTGATACATCTTGTTGATGTTTGTAAGTAGTATTGGTTGATTCACTTCTTGGTGATATTGTGTATATGGTTGAGAGTTGTCTCAGTGATTGATCTTGGTGAATATATTTGATTGGTTGATGAGATTGATAAGACAACTTGACGTGACAGGTTTTTGTGACATGTTGTGTTGTGCATAGTTGATGCATTTGTGTTGGTATAGGTTGTTGAAAGTTCTTGGTACAGGTTGTTATAGGTTGTTTGGTGGAGGTTCATTAGTACAGGTTTCTTGGTGCATGTCAATTGGTTGATCCAGGTGGATATTGGTGGCCACCCACCTATTCCAACTTGCTCCTGATGTCCATTTTTTTTTTCAACATGTTCTTCTGTACTACTTTGTAATTGTGGCTTCTACAGATCTGGGGTTGTCTGAAGCCCCACACATCCTCCAAGTGGATACGGGTGGCCTCTTGACTAATCCAACTGGATTATTTTGTATGTTTTCATGTCATCACATCTTGCTGTACTTCCAGGGCTGTTTCGGGTACCTAAATGTTTTTTTTTTTTTTTTTAATTTTTTTTTATTTTTCCTATTTCATTATTTAATAGAATATATTGTTCACTAGATATTTGTGTTATTCTTCATATCTCTGTGTTTTTTGTATTCAATCTGTTAATCAGTTCATTCCACTCCTAAATTCAGATCAATGGTATCAGAGCGATCTTCTCTTCATTTATTTTTCTTCGTGCATGTCCCTGACAAGATCTAGGTACAAGAAGTTGGGACTCAAACCAATCGAGCCATTAAAATATCAGCCATGTCGAGCCTGAAAAAAACCCATGGGGGACGAAAATAAAGATGATGGAGTAGGAGATCCTATTAAAATATTGCTTGAGGAAGCCCTCGTGTGACAAATGAACAAAATGATGGACAACTTCGTGCAGATCCTTCGATGACTTCCCACAGGAGAAGAATCTTCATCAAGCGACCATGCAACCCCTTTCAAGGTACAAGTAAATTTTGATATTCCATTATCTAAAGGACTGATAGATACATATGTTGTAGATAAATGGTTGAATTTGCTCGAAGGATATTTTTCGGTCCACAGTTTTTTTGATAGGAAAAAGATCACTTTTGCACTCCTCAAGGCCATTCCCCATGTTAAATACTGGTGGGATACTTACTCTTAGAAAGGGCCGTGGAGAAATATAAAATGTTTTGGTTTCCTCTACATGGGATTCCTTCCGGGATTCCATTAAAGAACAATACTACCCTGTTGGAAGCTACAAGGACCAGTACACTAGATGGACCACCCTACGACAAGAAAGGGATGAGACAATACCATATTTCACCAATATTTTCCATACCCTACGCACCAAATTGGGTATCAAAGACTCTGAGCGTCATATGGTGCTCAAATACCATGACTATTTGCATATATACATTCAAGTAGAAATGGATTTCCTGGACATCACCTCATTGGGCATGACTTATAGATACACTGTCAAGATTGAGGAGAAATTTAAGCAGAAAAGGTGAGAGTTTGGATCTGCAAACCCCTCACAGCCGAAGCAGGGAAAAGGAAACCCCAACCCACACAGAAAGGGGTCAATTTGAGATGCTCGCCCTCAAGACAACCAATCCACGCCACAACACAAGAAGGACAATGAGAAGAAGAATAAGGACACGGGAAAATGGTGTGATTACCATAAAATTCCTTGGCACAACATCGAAGATTGTCTTTCCAAGTAGTCCCTTGTGGTTGATCTGAAGGCTTTCGAGTCAGAGGCCAATTCTGATTTCAAGTCAAATCTTGAAGGAGGGAAGCAGATTATCAATGCTAAACCTAGTGCCACTTTCTCTACCACCAAATTCTAGCCAAGCGAACTTGACGAACTACAGGAAGGGGAACACCTCTTTCACTTGCAGATGTGGGTAAAGGGGGCTCCACTTCATTTCATTGTCGATAGTGGTAGTTAGAAGAACCTGATTTCAGCAGAGGTCGTCAAGCAGCTGGACCTGCCAATGACACCACACCCACAACCCTACACCATCGGCTGGCTTCGCCAAGGAAGAGATCTTCGTGTCAACCAATAGTGTCGTCTGCCTTATGACATCAATCCTTTTAAAGATGAGGTACTATGTGATATTTCTCCCCTTGAAGTTTGTGATGTTATTTTAGGAAAACCATATTTGTGGAAGCGTCATGCTGTGTATGAGTCTAGACCCGCATTGTTATTATTACTTTGGGTAGACAATTGTACAAGATCCTAGAGGTAGTGCCGCCTACTGCTATTTCTTTAATCTCTGTTAAGCAATGAAGTAAGGTCATTTCACAGACCGGGAAGTTCGTCTTCTTTGTGATCCATGATCAAAGTAAGAAGAAGGTTGCCACCACATCCGTGGCCTCTACATAGCACCTCTCTTTTCAGCAGAAGTAAGTGGAATAGATCGTCGAAGAATGCAGAGACATCTTCTCCTCACCTACAGGGGTACTGACACACTTCCAATTCAAGCATCTAATTGATATGATCCCTGATGCACCTCCACCTAATGGACCAATCTACAGGTGCTCCTTGATGGAAAATGACGAAATCAAGTGTCAGATTTGAGATATTATTCAAAAGGGGCACATGAGATCCAACTCCTCCCCTTGCGGAATCCCGATTATACTGGCGCAGAAGAAGGACGGGACTTGGCAAATATGCATTGATTACAGAGCCTTAAACAAAATCAAAGTCAAGAACCATTACCCCATTCCTAGGATTGATGACCTTCTTGACCAACTCAAGGGGGAAAAGTTCTTCAGCAAGATTGACCTAAATTCTAGCTACCACCAGGTTCCCATCGAACCAACTGATGTATGGAAGACAACCTTCAAGTCTAAATAAGGTCTCTACGAATGGGTAGTCATGGCCTTTGGCTTAACAAATGCACCAGCCACTTTCATGAGGTTGATGGATGATGTATTGAAACCCTTAACCAAATCCTTTGTGTTAGTATATTTGGATGGCATCCTCATCCTCAACAAACCGTGGGAGGAGCAGATGCGGCATATTCAACATGTTTTGAGCACTCTGCGACAACGCAAGCTTTATGGAAACTTGGAAAAAATCTCTTCTGGCATGAACAGGGTCCAATACTTGGGCTACATTGTTGATGAGCATGGGGTATATGTTGATCCAGCTAAGATCCAACTCATTTGTGAGTGGACAACCTTGACCACATTGACCGAGCTTCAAAGCTTCTTCGGACTAGACAACTTCTACCGATGGTTCGTGTTGGGATTCTCCCATATTGCATGGGCCCTCAGCTAGGTGATCAAGGGTGGTGGTAGGGCCAAGTTCATGTGGGGGAAGGAGTAGAAATGATAATTCAATGATCTGAAGAATTTCTCATGCTCAACTCTAGTACTCTCCTTGCTCGATCTGCAACAACCATTCACTATTGAGACTGATGCATTTGACTATGTTGTGGGTGCAATTCTCACTCATCATGAGCATCCGATGGCATACCATAGTGAGGCACTCTCCAATATTGTCCGAAAATACCCCACCTATGACAAGGAAATGTATTCCATTGTACAATCCTGTCGTCAATGGAAACATTACATTTTGGGGAAAGAGACGATCATACACACTAATCACAAGCCTCTGCAGTTCATACGACACAAGGGAAATTGCAGAACGACTGCCATCAGAAGTGGTCCACCTACCTGCAACAGTTCCATCTCAACATCAAGTATAAGAAATGTATCTCCAATCATGTTGTTGATTGGTTCAGTTTGCCTCCTGTTGCTACTCTCACCACTGTGCTCCATCCTTGTTGACATGCAACATCTAAGTGGCCCCAACTTTATCAACAAGATCCAGAATTCTCCACCACCTATAAGATCTTGGGTACAACCGAAACTGTCACCTATTTTCAAATTCAGGACAAAATCTTATGCCACCTGGGCCATCTCTGTGTTCCTACAATTGAGCATGCAAATCTTATTTTGGAAGCCCACTACAGTCAGGTGGCAGGACATTTTGGCATAGACAAAATTGTGGCCGATCTTTAGAAACATTTTTATTGGACAAAACTTTAGTAGTACGTCAACAATTATATCATATCTTGCACTTTCTGTGCCATTGCCAAGACAACAATCAAGAAGCAAGGCTTATACACCCCTCCTCTTATTCCCTAGAAGCCTTGGGAATCCATCTCAATGGATTACATGTATGGCTTGCCATCCACTAAGAAAGGAAATGACTATGTGTTTGTGGTCATTGATCGGTTTTCGAAGATGCCCATCCTCACAACCTGTAAGAAGAATTTTACAGTGATAGATACTACCAAGCTCTTCTTCGAACAAGTGTGGGTCCACTTTGGGATATCATAGACCATCATCTTCGACCAAGACAACATGCTACTCAACACATTTTGGTCGAGCCTCTGGTCTCCATTGGACACCAATCTCACAAAATCCACTTGTTTCCACCCCCAAACCGATGGCCAAACAGAGGTCGTCAATTGTATGATTGTGCACATCCTGCACATGTACAATTATAATCACCCACATACATGTGATGAGAGTCTTCCATATGTCCATCATAGTTACAACAAAGCTCTCCATAGTTCCACTGACCATAGCCCATTTCAGGTGGGTCTGGGATTCCAAACCTTGGGACCCATTGATGTTGCATTTCTTCTTGCCACAACACAGAAAAACTCTTCCCCTGATCAATCTGTGATTGAAAAAGCCACCGGATTCATTGAGCAGATTCAACACATCCATCAATAGGTCCAGGAGATTTTGTATAAATCCAATGCTACATACAAGCATCGCCATGATCAACACAGGGTACCACACCAGTTTCAAGTTGGTGAAAAAGTCTGGTTACATTTGCAGAAGGAGAATCTCACCGGGCCGCATCAGAAGCTTCTCCCACTTCGTTATGCACCTTACATTATCACCAAGGTTGTGGGTAGCAATTCTTTTGAGCTCAACACTCCACCCTTCCTTGGCCTGCATCTAGTATTCAATGTGGACCTCCTTCAACCATATTTTACACCATTATTAGAGACCTCTGAGATCGCAGAACAGTTGATACCAACAGTGCTCAACCATGATTTCATGGAACAATCATCCACTAATAAGATAGTGGACACACAGGTCAAGGGAACTCGCGAGCAATGGATCCAACTTTATTGGGTTATCAAGGCAGGGCAACTCCTACACCATTGCAAGTGGTTCACCCGGGACAAATCCAATAGAATTTTCCTCACTTGATGGGGTAACTCAATGCAATGGAAACCATTGCTTCCTAAAGGGGGAGGATTGATCCAGGTGGATATTGGTGGCCACCCACCTATTCCAACTGGCTCCTTGTGTCCATTTTTTTTTCAACACGTTCTTCTGTACTGCTTTGTAATTATGGGTTCTACACTTATGGGGATGTTTGAAGCCCCACACATCCTCTAGGTTGATACGGTTGTAATCTCACCTAATCCAACTGGATTATTTTGAATGTTTTTATGTCAGCACATCTTGCTATACTTCTAGGGCTGTTTTGGGGCCCTAAATGTTGTTTTTTTGGCTCGCCAAAGTAAAAATGTAGATGGAGCTAGAGTTTGATGGCAGAATGTGTAGTTCTCCAAAAGAACATTCCAATGGGCTATCACACACCTAAAACTAAGGTCATATGAAAAATTTACAACCCTAGGAAGTTGAGGTACCAAATTACACCAACTTACCCATAGGGCCCACATGACTTTTGGCGTTTCACCTTTTAGGGTTAGGTTTTTGGATGTATATGGTTTTGGAATTCATGAGTAATATCAAAAATCCCTCTGGAGCCTCATTGTAATCCATTCTGCTCAGATGGATGCGCGTAGCAGCCACATCTCTTCTCAGAGATAGCTACCACCATTCGAGCAAGTGTTTTAGTTCTCCAGTTTTACAGTTTCAGTCTATTTCATTATTTAATAAAAGATATTGTTCACTAGATATTTGTGTTATTCTTCATATCTCTGTGTTTATTGTATTCTGTCTGTTAATCAGTTCATTTCTCTCCTAAATTCGTATCATTGGTACATGTTGTTACAGGTTGTTGGTATAGGTTGACAATGGCATTTTTTGATTCAGTGACATGTTGCCTACATTTGGCAGTTATATTTCAGGGTGGTTGGACAGGGCAAGGAAAGGGGGTTGTAGCCTCCTTTCGGTTGGTGCCATAGAATCAAGGAGTTGGATCCTAAGAACTAGGTGGTTGTATCCACCTTCCGGTTGTAGCTGGAGAACATAGGGAGTTGTAGCCTCCTTTTGGTTGTAGCTAGAGAATTG
>CBVK0102063310.1:0-31451 GCA_900067695.1 Picea abies
CGCTTCATCTCCTAGGGTTAGGTTTTTGGATGTCTAGGGTTTTTGGCATTTCTGTTTATTGTAAAAAGGACTTCCGAGCCTCATTGTAATTTTCTTCTGGCGAATGAGACATACATCACATCTCTTCTCAGAGATAAGCTACCACCATTCTAGCAAGCTTGTTTTCGCTGCATTTTACAGTTTCATCTTATTTCCTTGTTGAATAGAAAACCAGTTTTAAGTTGGGTATCAAAGATTCAGAGCGACAACTGGTTTTCAAGTATCTCGATGCTCTGCATAGATACATCTAGACCAAAATGGAATTTCTGGACATCTCATCCTTGGACGCGACCTACCGATATGCCGTCAAAATCGAGCAGAAGCTCAAACAAAAGATGAGACAATTTGGGCCTGGGAACCCCTCACAAAAAATGTTAGGAAAGGGCGGCCCCAACCCACATAACAAAGGACATAGAAAAGATGGATAGTACTAGGACAACTAGTCCAAGCCGCAAGCAAAGAAGGACACTAGAAAGACAAATAAATATACCGGGAAGTGGTGCGACTTCCATAAGAGCCCATGGTATAACACTGTTGCCACTCAAAGCAGTCATTGGTGGTAGAAGTGAAAGCCTATGAATCAGATGTGGGTTTTGACTTTGAGCCAAAACCAGAAAGGGGGAGACAGATCATTGACGTGGAACCCAGTTCCACTGTTTCTACCACCAAGCTCTAGCTTGGTGAACTAGACGAGCCAAAAGAAGGAGAGCGTCTCTTCCATTCAAGATGTGGGTAAAAGGAACCCCGCTGCAGTTCATCGTTGATAGCGGTAGCTAGAAGAACCTCATCTTAGCAGAGGTCATCAAGCACCTATCCCTATCGACAATGCTACACCCACAACCCTACACCATTGGATGGCTTTGCTAAGGAAGCGATCTCCACGTCAACCAACAGTGTCGATTGTTGTACGACATCAAGCCCTTCAAAGATGAGGTATTGTGTGATGTTTCTCCTCTCGAAGTTTGTGATGTTATTTTGGGAAAACCTTATTTATGGAAACATCATGCTGTATATGAGTCTAGGCCTTGTAGTGTTATTATTACTTTGAACCGTAAATTGTACTGGATACCCGAGGTAGTCCCACCTAGTGCTATTTCCTTGATCTCTGCTAAGCAATGTAGGAAGGTCATCTCTCAGATGGGGAAGTTGGTATTCTTTGTGATTCGCTCTTAGAATAAGCGAAAGATCACAGGCACATCCAGGATCTCTAGGACCGACCTCTCCATACTACAGAGCAAGTAGATAAGGTCGTGGAAGAATACTTGGATATCTTCTCCTCACCTATCGAGGTACCTCTACATTGCCAGGTCAAGATCCCCATCGATATGACCCTCGATGCACCACTGCCCAATGTTCCAGTCTATCACCATTCTCTGTTAGAGAATGAGGAGATCAAGTGATAGATCTAAGAAATTATCCACAAGGGGCACATCCATCCCAACTCATCACCTTGCAGGAGCCCAATCGTGCTGGTACAGAAGAAAGATGGAACCTGGTGACTTTGCATTGATAACCGAGCTCTGAATAAATCACAGTCATAAACCCATACCTGATTCTTCGAATCGACGACCTCCTTGATCAACTCATGGGGGACAAATAATTCAGTAAGATTGATATGAATTCTGGCTACCACTAGGTCCCGATAGAACAAATAGATGTATGGAAGACCACCTTCAAGTCAAAGGAAGGCCTTTTTGAATGGTTGGTCATGCCCTTTGGTTTGACAAATGCTCCAACCACTTTCATGAGGATGATGGATGATATTTTGCGACCATTTGACAATTTTGTAGTGGTGTATCTATATGACATTTTCATTTACAACAAGACTTGGGTCGAACATTTGCAGCATATTCAATAGGTTTTGCACACCCTGTAGTAGCCCAAGCTATACGTCAACTTGGAAAATTTCTCCTTTGGCATGGACAAGGTCCATTACCTAGATTACATCATTGATCAACATGGTGTACATGTGGATTCATCCAAGATCCAAGTCATCCGCGACTGGCCAACCCCAACCACACTCATTGAGCTGCAGAGCTTCTTGGGCCTTGCCAATTTGTATTGCAGGTTCGTGTTGGGATTCTCCCATATTGCATGGGCCCTCATCCAAATAACTAGGGTTGGTGGTAAGGATAAATTTGCGTGGGGCCGGTCCCAACAATAAGCATTCGATGATTTGAAGCATCGCTTGTGCTCATCCCCAGTACTTTCACTACCAGACCTGCAACAACCCTTTGAGATCAATACAAATGCTTCAGAATATGCTGTGGGCATCGTTCTCACTCAGCACGACCACCATGTGGCCTATCATAGTGAGACACTATCAGATGTTGTCCGTAGGTTCCCTACTTATGACAAAGAAATTTACTCCATTGTGTAAGCCTGCTGCCAGTGGAGACGTTATATTCTTAGGAAGGAGGCATTCATCCACACTAATCATAAACCACTACAGTTCATGCAAACACAAGGAAAATTGCAGAATGACCGCCATCAGAAGTGGTCCACATACTTGCAACAATTCCACCTCAACATCAAGTATAAAATAGGAAGCACCAATCACGTCATTGATTGCCTCAACAGACTGCCAGTTGCGACACTCACCACGGTGATAGACTCTTGCGGACATGAGACATCTGGATGGCCCCAAATCTACGAGACAGACCTGGACTTCGCCACCACCTACCAAATTTTGGGTGCAAACGCAGTTGTCGATAATTTCCATCTTCATGATGGATTGTTGTGTTGTATGAGAAATATCTGTGTTCCATCAAGCAAGAGAGAAAATATGATCTGGGAAGCCCACTACAATTGGGTGGTAGGACACTTCGACGTCGAAAAGACAATGGTGATGCTACATAAACATTTCTACTGGCTGAAAATTCGACAAGAGGTCAGCAAGTATATCAAGTCTTGCACTACCTGTGTTATTTCCAAACCAACCACTAAGAAATAGGGCATGTACACCCCTCTTCCTACTCCTGTCAGGCCATGGGAATCCATCTCAATGGACAACATGTTGGGCCTCCCGTCCACTAAGGGGGGAAATGACTGTGTTTTTGTGGTTGTTGATCGCTTTTCTAAAATGGCGATTCTAGTTGCCTGGAAGAAGAACATCACAGCAGAGGCCACTGCCAAGATATTCTTTGAACGAGTCTGGGTACATTTTGGAATCCCACAAACCATTGTATCAGATCGGGACAGTCGATTTCTCAACACATTTTGGTCGAGCCTCTAGTCACTACTGGACACCAAGCTCATCAAATCCATAACCTTCCAGCCCTAGACAGATGGCCAAACCGAGGTCATAAATTGAATGATTGTGCATATCCTTCACATGTATAATTCAAATCACCCTCACACATGGGATGAGAGCCTTCCCTATGTCCAACATAGTTACAACTGATCCCTGAATAGCTCAACCGACCACAACCCCTTTCAGGTGGGGTTGGGATTCCATCCATTGGGTCCCATACATGTTTCACTTACCCTTGCGGTCACTTCGACCGACTCATCTCCTGCTCCAACTGAAGATAACAAAGCCACCCAGTTCATTGAGCAGATCCAACACATCCACCAATAGGTTTAGGATATCCTACAGAAGTCTAATGGCAAGTACAACCAATGCCATGATCAACATTGGGTGCCACATAAGTTTTAGGTGGGTGACCGAGTTTGGTTGCACTTGCAGAAAGAACACCTTACAAGACCCCATCAGAAGCTTTTCCCACTTCGTTATGGACTGTACACCATCACCAAGGCCATGGGGGATAATGATTTTGAGCTCAACATTCCTCCTTTTCTTGGCCTGCACCCAATGTTCAACGTGGATTTCCTTTGCCCTTATTTCCCACCATTATTAGACACCTCAGAAGTAGCAGAACAACTGACACCAATAGAGCTCAACCCCAACTACATAAAACATGCATCCATTGATCAGATTGTGGACACATAGATCAAGGGCCAAGGATCCACTTTATCGAGTCGTTAAAGCAGGGCAGCTCTTGCACCAAGGAAAGTGGCTCACCCGTGGCCAAATTCAGCAGAAATTTCCTCATCTGATGGGGGAACTCAACGCAATGGAGAACATTTCTTCCTAAGGAGGGATGATTAATCCAGGTGGATATAGGTGGCCACCCACCTTTTCCAATTGGCTCAAAACAATTTTTTGACAATTTTGGAACTTTACTATTTTTAGCAGTTTTTCACTTCCGGAGCCGTTTTGAGGCACTAAACGATGTTTTTTTGGAAAATGGTGAGAAATATACAGGTTCCTTCGATATTTCCTCCAAAATGAATCTCCTAGACTATACCTTTCCAATTGGCTATCATACACCTAAAACGAAGATCGTATGCAAAATTTACAACCCCAGGAAGTTGATGTACTAACTTACCCAAATGGGGCCCACATGACTTTTGGTGCTTCATCTCCTAGGGTTAGGTTTTTGGATGTCTAGGGTTTTCAAAATTCTTGTTTCTTGTAAAAAGGCCTTCAGAGCCTCATTGTAATTTTCTTCTGGCGAATGAGGCAGCCGCCACATCTCTTCTCAGAGATAAGCCGCCACCATTCTAGCAAGCTTGTTTCCGTTGCATTTAACAGTTTCATCTTATTTCCTTATTGAATAGAAAACTAGTTTTACTATATCTCTGTTATTTTGTGTTAAGCACCTGTTAATAATCTGTAGTCATTTCGTTCTGCTCATAAAATCTGGATCACTAAGCTATGAAATTTTTAAGGGAATTTTTTTATAATTAATATGCTTTACTCATACAACATTTATTTTAAGGCTGACCACGTCAAAATAAAATACTCTTTTCTAGGAACCTAGGTTCATCGACTCACCAATGTTAAAAATTACAATGTTCCCTTTAGGAAACACTACATTCTCCAAGGGTTCCACTTGCCTTTATTCATGTTTCATTTATGTGACGTGCCCTTCAAGATGCACTATGTGCTCAAATGGTGCCACTCACCTTTTGACTAATTTTGGTAGATGTCCAACCCTTGGAGTCAATACTTCGTCGGGTGAACTTGTGGGAGACTAAGGGCCTCTAAGGAATAAGGACCATGACTTATTGCGCACCCCTTAGGATCTTCATGAGTGACTATCTCAGTCTTCCCTCATGGCATTGTGGATCTGTCAAACTAGGTAATCGTTAACCTATAGTTCGAGCCACGATGGGAGTGCTAGTAGGTTGTGGCAGGGGTGTTGCCACACCTCTCCCTCAATATATCTGGTTGTTGTTCATGGCCCCTTTACTCCTAATGTGAGTCTGATTATCAAGAAATCATCAACCTGCATCCCTCAATGAAACATGTCTACGATCCATAAACAACATCATAATATACCTAGTCATGTGTCACATATGCAATAAAAAAAATACTCAAACCATATACAGTCCACTCCCTGAATCGATCCTGAGTTCAAGGAGGTCCATCGATGCCATCGACATCCTCAATATGTCTAGAGTCCTACACACTCAGGATAAACTAGTGAATAGTACCTCTCTATACATAAATAACATAACATAACATCATAATCCACAATCTCATCATCAGAATCCATAAGCGAAGAAGACAATCATATAATGAACCGGATCACTTGCACACAAGTGTCCTCAAAGACAAATTCACATCAGGTGCGCACAAGAGAGGGAGGCTGCAAAATGGGTATGCAAATTGATTAAATGCATTTTTGATGGGTTATTAATTTTACAAAACATCATTAATACCTTGCACTTTTGTCATGTGTTGGAGGTGTTATCCCCCATTTTAGGGATAACTAAGGAGATTATGTCTCGAGGCCCACAAGTCCTAGACATGGAGTACTGTGAGCTAGATTGATTTAGGCATGGCCCTGAAGAGCCCATCTTTTTTTCCTTTCAACACCTCCACTTTGTTAGTAGCAACAACATCCATCACCTCGGCTTGGTCTTGTAGCAGAGATGGATCTTTCTCCATGAGGTAATGAGTCTGGGTATCATGGTATGTTTCACTCTGATCCTCAAAACCTTTGAATATGTGCATTTAGTTATTTTTGTTTCTAACGGGTGCTTGGATCTTATACTCATCCACTTGACCATGTTTGGGGGGAATGAAAGGATGCCCTAGTAAGCTTGTGCCCAAAGGTTTTGAGTTTCCATTGGGGGGATTTATGAAGATTCATCGTCTGCTCCTATCATACTTACCACTTTCCATCTTACTTCGCACTCATCCATCCCATTGACATTGGTCCGGGCATTGGGTTGGCCAATCATTTAAGGGTTGCACCTTGCTGTTACAGGAGAATACCCCTACGAACAAGTAGACTCCCTCTTAGATACTAGACCCCTATAACCAAGACATAAAGGTGCTAATGTGGAAACTATCATTCCTTTTCATGAAGCTAAACTATTCAAGGAAGAAGAAGAAAGAAAGGAAAATACCTTTATCGATGTTTGTCCTTGATTGATCCAGGATGATCTTGATCTCCAAGTTATTTAGAAGGTCCTGTAATACAATGAGCAACAACAATGAAACATACTTCCTATTATAGCATGATTAGCTTCATAATAGATCTATCAAAAGAAAGAAGTTCATGAAACATACACAAACTTAAAGGAAATAGACCAAGCGCATATTTATATTAATGAAAACAAAGTAAAGTGCTTACAACCATAGATGTAGATGCAACAACTTCACCAATCTCTCTTTGTCTAGACCCTTGCTCAAAAGTTCCACGATCAGAATGACTGTAACTTTCACTAATACTTATCCCTTATGAGATCATGAGTTTGATGCCTCTAAAATGCTATCTATTTCACCATGAGAAGGCCTCCTTATATAAGCTTGGAGAGACCCAACCACCTTATATATTCTTGGGATAGGTTGAGGATCCTTCTCCATCAGTTGTGGATCTTCCCTAAGATCCAACCTTGACCTCAGATTTGAATCCGACCAACTCCATAGATGAGGGGGATTTTTCCCTGATTTTCCTCAACAACCCAAGATCTCCTCAAACAACCCAATACTCCCTCAGAAGGGGACATAGAGTGTTGCAACGCTCCCCCAAATAAGGTTAGGGAGCATTGGCACTCCTTGACAGTGGGTAGGGGAGCTCTTCCAAAATTTCCTTGAAAAATCCCAGCGCTCCCCCAGAAGGGTGCACAGAGTGCTGGAACGCTTCCCCAAAGAGGGGTAGGGAGAATTGGCACTCCCTGATAGTGGGTAGGGGAGCACTGGCCTTTTAAATTGATTTTTAAGTGTTTTTGTTCATGGATAATTCTTTGTACTCTTCATCAAATGATCTCTCCTCTTCAAAACTAGTCTTTGAAGGTGTCTTAAGTGTCGTTGCGATGTCGTTAGAGACACGACATAGGCGAGATGACAATATGATGTTTGTGACACTTGTGACACTTATGGCCAAAATGCGACTCTTGCGACACTTGTAATGACGACACTTGTGACACTATTGAAGTGAGTAATATTTATGTGTAACAATTTCCTTGTGGGAAGAATGGGCTAAAGGCCCATAAGGTAAAAGCAGCTGGAAAAAGATAAAAGCCTAAAAATAAAACCTCGAGATGCTTTGCCCAGGGATCCCCAAGAAAGCAGTAAAAAGATTCTCAGCAAGAAACAAGAGGGACCCATAAAAATAATAAAAAAAGAATTAGTCAGAGGATAGGGGGTCTCATCACAAGCCATTCTATTAGGTCCATGGGCACCTAGCGGTATGAAACTACTAGCAGCTGGTCACCACGCCAGGGTAGTGGATCTTAGTTGCTTGGCCAAGAGAAAGGGGGTCTCATCTCGAGCCAACCTTCTCATTTCCTTGAAAGTGCTTGTGGGTAACATTTCCACCACTGGTCACCACTCCAGGGCAGTGTCCCCTGATTAGCTTCTTAAAAGAAAAAGTAATGAATAAATAATAATAAAAGGCATGAATGGGATTGGAAACATTTGCATCCAGGACAGGTGCAACTCACCTTCTACAAAGGCATCCACAGGTGTGCCTTTCATTTCCCTTCTATCTATACACCCCTTGTCAGATCATCCCTTATCCACCTCATCCATTAACATGACTTGGATTTGATCTCTTGCGGAAACATCCCATTTCCAATGGACACTATCCCAATAGGACGCCCTGTCACTTCCTCCAAACTTGCCTTGCAGATTTGCATAATGTCTTTGAGCACTTGATTGAGTAAAAGGGGTTTTATGCACATGTTTTATAAAATTGATGATTGGAAGTGATTGGAATTGCTATGATCCCTTTGAATTATGCACCCATGGAGGGATTATTTGTTGATGTGCATGATCATACCCGACAGACAGTTACCATATTGGACAGGTACACATGGGGAGATGATTAGTTCGGACCTCCATGGGGTTGAAGATCCCACCAGATGGATGTTGAGACCCTAGCAAGGGGCAGAGACATGACATAGGGGTTTGCATTGGAGAAGAGGAGGATTCCACAGGGGCACCCTGGAAAAGCCTCACCTAAGGGGGTTGTTGCCTCTCCATTGGAACGTTGGCCTTGGAAGGCCCATGACATCACCCAGGATGCCCATGACGTCATCCAACATTGTGGATGTTTTTGGGAGGCATTTATGGAAGTTCTGGCACGTGTGGCAGCTTGGAGAGGCCCAAGGAGGGATAACGTTTTTCTCCAGGAGGCCAATGCTGCCCTAAAAAGGGCTAACGTCACCCTAGAAAAGGCACGACGTCTTTACTTTTTCTTGATTAGGGTTTAATTTATGACATTAAATGTAAAACAATATTATTTGGTATTTTGGTCTTGTCGGCCTTTTGGTGACCTAAATTTTATTAAGGTCACTTGGTATTGTATAAGTTGAGAGATAAAACTCTCATTTTCATCATCTTCACTCACACTTAGTGAGGTATGAAATTTTCACCCTCCTTTAGGGTTTTTGGTATAAAATTGATGCACACTTGTTGAAGGAGGCTCTTTCTTGGCTATTTTCTGCATTTTCTTGGTGGAAGGTTTACAACTAGAGTTTTTCCTAATGAATGGTTGATGAATGTAAGTGAATTTATGTAATTATTCTTTATTTGAATGGTTATGGTATCTTTTTCTTGCATTTTAATGGAATTTGCTCAATCAAACCCTAGGGAATGGGCACATGTTGGTGTCCTTGTTTCGTGTCCCTACCAAGTTAAGAGCCATTTTGATTTTTTTAAGATAGATAGAGCCTTGCCATAGAAACACTCTACCTCTACTCTTCTATCCTAGCCGTTTTTTGCCTTGTCATTGAGCCAAGGAAGGAGGAAAACACACTAAGGCCTAGGGTTTCTACACCTTAGTGAGTTGTTTCCCCTAGGGTTTGATTGATGAAGCCTTGCCTTAACAACACTTCATAATATAACTCTCTTTTCCTTAGCCCTATCTTTTATTACTCAAGCTAGCTGTTTAATTTTGTCTTTTGAGCTAGAGAAGGAGGAAGACTCACTCAGGCCTAGGTCTACTACACCTCAGTGAGTCGTCTCCCCTAGGGTTTGATTGTTGAGGCCCTTGCCTTAACAAAACTTCAACACCAAACCCTCTTGTCTCTAGCCCTATCACTATCATCACGACCCTTCAACTTTTGCAGTGATTTTGAAACCATTTTCCCTAATAACACACTGATCTAAGACTTCGTCTGTTGAGTACCTTGATCAGACACAACTTCTAAATATTCTTGAACAATCATTAACTACTTCTAAACCTAGCTTAGACTAACATTCACTAACCCTATTGCTGCCATTATCTACTTGTGTTATACTTATACCTTGCAACATTTATTTATATTTAAAGCAATTGAGTGATTGGTTGAAGCGTTGCTTCTAATGTTGGTATTATTACATTGATGATAAATTTCCATTGCACATTGTGAAGTTTCTTCTTTAGAATTTATTGTGAAGTGATGCATTGTAATCATTGCTAGTTTACATCATTGATTTTCTTCATCAAGATTGTCTATTAATTTTTTTATATCATAAGTCCTTGATTATATGAAGTACTAACCAACAAGTGATCTTGCACATGTATAGTTTCCTTGTTGCTTTGTCTCGGGCATGTACACTTTTTGGTTATTATTTATCTTTATTCGCTGATTAGCCGAGACTTTCTGATCGATGCTGACTTGTGAGGGGGAAAGTATCACTTAGCCTTTTAAGCCTTTGCCTTCTCAGAACCCCAAGTCACCAAGGATGTCTCCCTTGGGCCTAACACCCTAAACAGAAAGAGCTATCCTATTGAGGTGACAGTGGTAGGATATTCTCAATTTCGCCAGTTTGCCCATCTTCCATCCATCTTTTACTCCAACTACAAATAGTGCGATAACAAGAGGTAAGTGCAATTGTGTTGGAGGTTGGAGCATGCATTTATGTGATTTCCAAATCCATTTTTTATTCTCAATAGTTGGTGGTGCTTAATGAGCTACAAATAGATACCCACCACTATTTACTTTCAACCAAACAATGGACATTGAATTATAATATGTGGAGTTTCTATTGTCAAAGGATGAAACCTAGGCAAGCAAGTTGTTTTGGATTTACCACGAGTCTAGACTCAACCTTTGGATAACTCGTGACAGGGATGACCTTCCCTTCCCCAAAAAGATGCATTGCTTCCCTTCCCTTATAGGCTACATTGGATGGATAACCTTCACTCATGTGATGACGATGCTACAAGTGATGTTTTGTGATGAAGCTCCTATGGGGTTTGGAAACCAATAATCAGGTAAGGGCCAAGGCATTTTGCAGATTTCTCATTGTTTCTAATATTTGTTACAAGTTTTTCTTTTGTCTATGGAGTCTTGAGTTCAAATATGTCATGAAATAAAAAAAATCGATATAGTTTTTCTTTGCATCCATTTTGTTTATTTGGTTGCAAATTTTCCATGAAATGAAACACTCCAATTATTAATTATAAGATTTGGGTTATCCAGATAAATCGAATGTACATGACATTATGTCTAAGTTTAGATATGAGTTTTTCTTTGTGTCTATGGAGTCTTGTGTTCAAACCTCTCATGAAAGCAACAATCCATATAGTTTTGTTTTACATCCATTTTTGTTTATTTGTTTGCAATTTTTCCATCGAACATAACACTCCAATTATTAAAGATTTAAGTTATCCAGATATATCGAATGTACATGCTAGAAAAAAATATATTGTAGATGGATAAGTGTATACATTAACACTAAATCTAAAATAAAGGGAATATTTTTTTTACAATGTCAAAATATAAGAAAATAGAGGATTGCTCTTTCTTCACGAAATGGAAATTGAAAATCAATAAAGCACATAGAAACACTACAAATTCCTATTCTTGATGGGACACATTGGATCTTTACATACTTTCTATCACATTTTACATAGAGAGGTCCTTAGTTCTCAGTTTTTCAAGTTCTCATTCGTATTGAAATTGAATACAAAAGTATAAAACCAAATGGAGGACCCGAGCTTTGATAAGCACAGTAATGGAACCCTGTCCAACCAATATGCTCTATCATCGTCATTAATTATTCCAAAGTAAAATTTAAATCTTAAAAAATACGATGAAACTGAGCAGTGACGTTCATGTACCCTTAGTATAAATCCACAATGATTTTCCTTGAGATTGATATAAGGTAAGAGCTTGGAAAGCCCTCGCATTAGCGAACCCCCACATTTTGTGCTATGTATATCTATCCAATTTGGGTTACCTTCCCCCCAAATTGTGTATTGTTCAAATTAAGGTCATAGTTATCCTCTAGGAGCCTAGGGGTCAATCCATTAATAGGACGAGTTTCTGTCAGATTTGTTGATGCAATAGATGTGCCCTTAGGAAAATCGTTGAGGTTTAGAGTAATTAGGCTTAATGTATTGTTACAAAATGGGTTTTATTTTTTCCGAAGGAGCTAATTGGATGGGTATCAATTTTTCTCTATAATAGCTTACCAATATTTATATACAATGAGTAATTTCAGAGTAGTAATATTTATTTTTCTATTTTTTTGAATTAAAATGGATTTAGGTTATCTCTGTGTGTGTGTGTGTGTGTGAACTTTATGCTTAACACACCATTTTGATTTTCCTCTTTTGAAGAGTATGTGGACTTTATTATTGAAGAATAATTTTTTAATAAAAAATGTTGGGTATGCATTATATTCTTTGCATGACTAGTTCTAGTGTTTGCTACATTGTGTCGGGCATGCAGGGGGTCAGGGGAAATGCCCCCAAGAATTTTTTTTCCTCGGGAAACATGTCACATTTTGCCTCGTTTTTCATGTCCATTGTTGGGCAGTTTTTTCGGTACATATTTTTGTCGATGCTTTTCTATTTCCGATTGAGGGATTAGGGTTGTTGACTAATCCAGGTCATTGGGTTAGGGTTGTTGATGTCGTTGGCTCCTATATGTATATTGTATTGTAAACAATGTATCACTATGAATGGATATAGAATACGTTGGTTTTCCCGGTTTGTGTTTCCAGGGGAAAAATATCTATGTAATGTGTGTATTTTCCATTGTATCTTTTCTATTCTTTTATTGAAAATCTATTTGTAGTAAAATATTGTACAAGGTTAAAATATACAAAAAAATTATGATTGAAGGGTTAATTTCTTATCAAAACTTCATTGTTGAAGAACACAATTTTAGACACAACATTTTTTGATGAGAAATATAGAAACCAAAACATCAAAAAAAATTTGTTTAATGGGTAAAGACGAATTCAAATTCCAAGAACGTGAATGAAAATGGAGGAGGAATGAATTTCCAATAGGATGGAAAATCTTACACTTCCTCATGATGGTTTTATCTATCCCATGACTTCATAACTATGTGAAGTAGATTTCCTCACCAATCATCACATACATTAAGTGACTAGATGATCTGGACAAATTTCCACACATGGAAGAACTTTACTGTGTTCACCAAGTTGATTTGTAGAGTCCTGAAGGTGGTGAACTTATATGTTTTGAGTTTTATTTTCTTGTGCATTTTATTAATGCTTTGTGAGAAAAGGGTATCATACATTCTTTTATGATTTTATGAGATGCTCATGCATTTAATTACGCTTTATGAACTTTTGGAAAAACTCATACATTATTGATGTAAAGTGATTAATACTTGTGAGGGAAATTAGACTAACGTATTTACCATTAAATTATAATTTTGGAAATTGATTTTTATGTGAGAAACCACCTCACACCAATTTGCCATTATTCTCAATTATAGGTTGAGAGAATCAAGGACAAGGATGAAGAGTCTTTGGGTGGTTTTGATACTTTTCCCATTATGTACTTGAAGATAGTTTGAGATCCTACATTTATGGATCTTGTTTTTCCTCTTTTGTAATTAGATCCTATTATTGTGGATCTAGGAATTAATGCTCTTTTTTAAGAGTGAGTGAGGAAAACTATATAATACCTTATGTGAGCCCTATGTAAGGGGGGAGAGTAATGGAGATTTAATGAGTGGAGTTAGAAAGCCATAGAGATACTACTCTGAAGCATTTAGAGACTTATTCATGTAAGGAATTATCCTTCTTGATGTATGGAGATATACGAGTGTGAGTAGTCTTCTTGAATCCTGATTGAAGGAGAAGGCGTCTCTTATGTAATCACTTATGAGAAGGTCCCAACATATTTTGAAGAAGGAATGAAAGCGATCCGTATTCCAATTGAAGCAGGTCCGGAGACGTATCCCAGGAGAGGTGAACTCTGTTACCAACATTGGTTGTTTGTCTCTTGTATTTTCATGTTCTTTATTCCATTTGAGTTCATGTATGTTATGTATTATTGTTTAAAATCATTGTTAATCATGTACTCATATGCCTTTTAATCCTTATGCAACTAATTCGTCAGAAAACGATTCTCGACTGAAAAATTGTGTAGAGTAAAGTACTCACTTGTTTTCAGATCATGTGGTATCAGAGCTAGGATAACTGCTTTGCAGGATGGGAAAAGGAGCGAACCGAGCATAAAGAATTCAAGAATTAGAGGAGATAAATCACAACATTCAAGATGAAAATGTAGAGTTGAGGAGAATTTTGCAGGTTGCAGAAGAAGAGAAGCAAGAGCTTCAAGAGAGATCTCATCTTCATGGAGAAGTACTCAAGAAATTTTTGAAGAATTGCAACTCGAATTGCAAACCAAGGATGATCTCTTGGCTAAGTTGCAACATGGTGAATGAATGGAAGACAAAGAGCCTTCTATCGTGGATGCACAAACTCAAACCGAAGTATATGATGTTTCTTCATGTTCAATTTTTGTCTCATTATGAAACTAACATGGTCATGAAGCTCCTCACAAAAATGGCATACATAGGAGGTGGACTTGGCATTCATGGATGAGGAATCACTCAACCATTAGAGGTGGTACAAAGACCACAATTTGCAGGTTTAGGAGACAGTCAAGAGGATGTTGGAGAGTGCTCAAAGTTTTTTGAAGCAAGAGCCACTTCAAAAACCATTTTTACATCATCAGGTTCCAAGAGAGGATACAAATCATCTAGTCCTAGTCCTCGTCAGATCTACATCAAAGACAATTCAGAAAGGTATGAAAATCATTCAAATCCTTTTCTTGAATGTAAGAAAAATGGGTTCTGCATTATATCTCCTAACCATAATGTACCCAAGCATCAAACAAAGAAAGTTTGGATAAAGAAGATGAGCACGTCCACTGGAAGTGAGATAAGACAAAAATAACCCATTTCACTTCCTCGTGACAAGGAGATTTTGTTAAAGGAGAAGCAAAGGAAATATTGCAATCATTGCAAGATGAGTGGCCATTGGATTGGGAAATGTTGGAAAGTTCATCCTCAGCTTCGTCCAAAATGTGGCAAGAGAGTCATATAAGCTCTTGCAAAGAAGGAATAAGTAGATGAAGGAGTTAGTCCAATGACAATAATCCCAGAGGCAATTCTTCAAAAATATCAACTATCCAAGGAGCATCCGTTTGAATGACTTAGTAAGCAATGGTTATTATTTCTACAAAATTGAAATATTTTTTTATTTAACATATTTTGCAGCAGAGAAAACATAGCTGCAACTTGGATGTTGCCATGGCTCTTCTCAATCAGTGTCTATGCATGGAACTCAACGATTTTATATATCGTTGCACCATATTTTAAGTCTCCATGTTTTTTTTGGGGTCCCTTATACCCTCGCATTCAGTTCCGTGACAAAAAAAGATGCAAATAAGAGCCTATATATGTCTCTCTTGTGAATTTGCGGACTTCTTCAATGTACCAGCAAAATTGTTGGCCAAAAAATTCCAATGGTATTGACAATAGAACGTTTCCTTTAAAGTTTCTTGAGAGGAATTGACCACTCAAAGACCGAGATCATTGCAATCATGGTATTTCCTATGGAAAGGTCAAAGTTATCGGTAACTTTCCCATATTCGAAGGAGGATATGATTATATGTTGGTTGAACTCGTGGGGAAATCCAAAGGAGTGGGTTATGTTTCTCATCAATATATGGAGCTTGATCCAATGCAATGGAAGCTATTGGATTTTGTGTTAGGCTTTTTGTTCTTGGTAGTCTTGATATTTTACCTCTGTGTATCTACTCCACTGGGAGATTCGTTAGCTGCATGGGGGAGAAAATCATTGGTGCTCGGTGGGGGAAGGGACAGAAATGAAAATCCCCACCACAGAGAGAATTTTCTTAGAGTGGTTGAGTCGGGAGAGGCAGCAGTGGAGGCCTGCCCTTTGGAAATCCGTTGATTACAGTCCTTGCAAAGATCCATGACGGAGTAGCCATTTTAGCAGAGAAAGAAATGTGTACAGGGAGCGACACTGCCCTCCTCTAGACCAAATATCCTCTGCCTCATAACATGATTACATATCTCACCAGTATTCCTTTGTCCAACGCTTCTCTTCTCGATGAATGGACTGTTTCAGAACAAGACCAGGGAAGATTGGATCCATATGCTTCAATTATTCCATGTTTCATCGTACATTGGTGGTGAATTCAACTAGTGAATGGTTCAACGAAAGGATTCATTGTAGTATTGTTGCTGCAGATAGTTAATCATATGATTCGTCGTTGTATCCACCGTTGGTTATGAGGATTTACATACGATCATATTCAATTTTAAGGAAAGCATGGGATTTGATTTGCTGAAGGTGTATCTGTTAAAAAGTCGTCCTGACCAAGAAAATAGCCTTTAACCACCGTCGATGGAGTACCCTCACAATCAACTGATTGCTAACATGCCACACCGTGATACTTTCTCTCATCCAAACAAATTTTGTTTTGGAGATATCGATCACCAAACAAGAGCACCAAAGTCAGGATTTGACCTGCCGACGGGCCCAAATTTCTGCTTAAAAGGAGCGATTTATCTTTTATAGTGGAAAATAGTTGAATCTGTTGCAATAGATTCTTGCGTGTGAAACAAATCGACCATCGATCATAGAATGGATTGATGGAGATCCTATTCTAAATCGACATGCACTCCTCAGTATCTTATCGGTCGATTTTTAAAAGCAAAGGAGGACGACCGAATATGATGGATGTGTGAAAGGTGTTTTTGCTGGTTGGTTGTCATTTTAGCCACGACTTGCAAGAGCCTAGGGATCTCTCGAACCAAATCCTTCCCATGATATTGTTCAGTGCAACACCTTGCAGGTGTGGTCTAAGACTAACAACCCCGTTAGACTGATACTCACTTTGAATATCAACAAGCATTCAGGCAACGTCGACTTGGTGGCCAGCTTCATGGGAAACGATTCTGCGTGGGGAAAAGAGATGAGCATAAGAAATTATTTGCAGCAGCCTCTAGTAGTCCCCATTAGGTATGAATCAAATGGCCCTCCCAAACAACAACTGTTCTGTCGATTGCTTGAGGGGTTTGTTCACGAAGTGAGGGGATCTAAGCATATCTCTGGTGACCTCCAGATCAGACATAATAACAACGGGCGTGGATCCCAAGGTAAACACCATAAGATTCTTGGCACCATGAACGAGTCTCAGAGATTCAAGCTTGCGATGGGTAAGACCCATGCTCATGTCCATCAGAATTCCAATTATCGACCATCCTTTGGTCCCAGGAATGACTATGCCTTTCTCATGTCTCTTTTGTCTGTCGGCCCATGCACAGCCTTCGGGGCTCAACCAAGAGACCACAACAACACAAACAATGACAATAAGTAGTGAAATATACACGGGCCACTAACGCCAAGCATAAACATCGTCATAGGACTGCAAGAAGTAGCCACAACCATCTTTTGTGAAGAGAGGAACTGCGTAGACCCACCACCCACCTCCTCCAGAGCTACCACGACTCTTCTGCGTTTACGCCCTAGACCACCAGGGTCAAGATTTTCTCACTGGGCTCCAAGCGCACATCCTTGACATCGACCTCATCGTCAATGAATTTTTGTGTGATGAGGTATGATCTAATTTGAAAGCCATTTTTATAAGATTGCCACATGCATGTTTGATTGTAGTGGGATTTGAGAATTATCACCACTAGTGCACATTGAATTGAGCTTGCACATATCATCATGTAATAGTGGTTTCTCACCATTGGTACCTATTTTTGGTTATGATGCACATTATGTAAAAGGGGGTTTGAAAACCATATATTTTTCTTTTGTGCACATGTTGTCACATTAAAATTGATATAATTTTTCTATAAAATCCATGAAATTGGCTTGAAATCGTCATGTAAAATGTAAAAATATTATAAATCATTATAATGGTTGGTTAGCCACTCTTGAGTGAGGAGAGTGAGAGGCGCTATTTTGTTGTAATCATGATATAAATAGTTGATTGAGGCGATTTTCCTAGGCCATTTTGGCGACTCATTGTAAACTTGACCAAAGAGTGTAGTTATAAACTCTTGGCAAGTAAGGTACCCCAAAGATTGAAGTACAGGTCATCAACTACAGGTTCCAAATTTATGCAGATGTGGGTTTCAATATTTCAGCTCCGAAGAATAAAGGTGAAGGAGACAGGGGTGTGCCTTTTTCTAGACATTTGCTTTGCAACAGTTGCAGGTGTTGGCTTTACATTTTGATTTCGAAGTACGTGGGAGAATGAGTCTTAAGAAATGTGCCTTTTGAAGACATTTTCATACAAATACAATTGATACTTTTGGAGACCAAAGGTTCTTTGTGGGGAGGTGTGATCCAGATGGATTTCCACACATGGAAGGACTTTACTGTGTTCACCAAGTTGATTTGTAGAGTGGTGAAGGTGGTGAACTTATATGTTTTGAGTTTTATTTTCTCATGCATTTTATTAATGCTTTGTGAGAAAAGGGTATCATACATTCTTTTATGATTTTATGAGATGCTCATGCATTTAATTATGCTTTATGAGCTTTTGAAAAAACTCATACATTATTTATGTAAAGTGATTAATACTTGTGAGGGAAATTGGACTCATGTGTTTATCATTAAATTATAATTTTGGAAATTGGTTTTTATGTGAGAAACCACCTCACACCAATTTTCCATTATTCTCAATTATAGGTTGAGAGAATCAAGGAAATGGATGAAGAGTCTTTGGGTGGTTTTGAGACTTTTCCCATTATGTACTTGAAGATAGTTTGAGATCCTACATTTATGGATCTTGTTTTTCCTCTTTTGTAATTAGATCCTATTATTATGGATCTAGGAATTAATGCTCTTTTTTAAGAGTGAGTGAGGAAAACTATATAAGACCTTATGGGAGCCCTATGTAAGGGGGGAGAGTAATGGAGAGTTAATGAGTAGAGTTAGAAAGTCATAGAGCTACTACTCCTAAGCATTGAGAGACTTATTCATGTAAGGAATTATCCTTCTTGATGTATGAAGAGATATGAGTGCGAGTAGTTTTCTTGAATCCTCATTGAAGGAGAATGCGTCTCTTATGTAATCACTTATGAGAAGGTCCCAACATCTTTTGAAGAAGGAATGAAAGCGATCCGTATTCCAATTGAAGCGGGTCTGGAGACGTAGCCCAAGAGGGGTGAACTCCGTTACCAACATTGGTTGTCTCTCTCTTGTCTTTTCATGTGCTTTATTCCATTTTAGTTCATGTATGTTATGTATTATTTTTTAAAAGCATGGTTAATCATGGATTCATATGCCTTTTAATCCTTATGCAACTAATTTATTAGAAAACAATTCTTGATTGAAAACTTGCATAGAGTAAAGTACTCACACGTTTTTAGATCACTAAATTATAAATAAAAAATAATGGATGAAATTTAAATAGGGCACACAATAAAAATATCTATAAAGTCACTCTAACACAACTAAAAGTTTATTCCATCAAACCTTTCATTGAAATAAACCACCATATTACTGGAAAGCAAAATAACTATTAATTATTTTTCTTCTTTAAAGCTTAATTTTATATTCATGTATGCTCTATATTATAATATCGGAGAGAGGTTCTTGTTAATCTTCAAGGATTGACATCGCTCCCTCGATTATTTCATGGATTATGATAAGTCAAATGTCAAAGTTGGAAGTGTCTTTTCTACACTTAGATATTTGTAGCGAAGTTTTATTTCTATGTAATATTGTTATATACAATAATTTCTACAATTTTGATAAACATTTTCAACCATTTTCCTTTGTATTAGAACCATGGAGTAAAATAAATTTCATAACCATACTCTAATTTATGCTTGAAATTTATGAGCACAATTTTAATAATTAATTATGAGGACAATTTAAATCATTAAAATCTAATTCATACTTCAAACATGAAATTTACAAATACAATTTAAATGATTAAAATTTAATTCATAATTCATACTTAAAATATGAAATTTCAAATACAATTTAAATCATTAAAATTTAATTCATATTAATTTACAAATACAATTTAAATCATTAAAATTTAATTCATATTCAATTGATTCACTAAGTGTAAAATCTAATAATTACTATTAAATTTAATAATAATAAAAAAAAATATTTATTAAATTTATTTATCTACCATTTTATATAAAAACATTGATTTTTGTTGGTACATCATTACAATTTTTGTCCCACCAACAAATCAAAAGTCTTCCATCATTCAAAAATCCATTCTAATTAACTAACCTTCCTAGCGTGGAGCATGAACCCCTGAACATAATGTAAGGTAGCTTTCACAACTGGTCTCTAAACTCTGAAATCCAAATAAAAAATTCAAAAAGCCTGAAAAAGTCAAATTTGGTTAAAGTACTTTTTCATGAACATATCTTCTTCCCTTTATATAGGTAAAATAATAGAATATTACAAGAGCTCCAAACGTCAAATTTGGTTGCTAGTCCTTTTTCATGAGAGGGAATGTAAGTCGGTCAATTACCTACCTCCCCATGGAGATATTAGGGAAAGTAAGTCGGTCAAATACCGATCTAGCCATACTTATCTCTACGGGGAACGTGTATTTTAAATATACATAGCATTATATCTTATCCCAATAGTTTGTAAATCTTATCTTCAGTGGGTATATATCATAGGTGTATGGGAGATTGGGAATTGGTGGGGAATGTTTTTAATTGGATGGGAATTTTTTTGGGAATTTGAAAAGTTTTTGGGAGCTTTAACATCAAGGAAATGGAAGCTTGGAAACCCGTTTCCTAAAAAAAAGCTTTAAATTAGAATTATATTAAATTAAAATGTAAATATATTTATTCCATTATTACAAATACACAATTTCTTACAAATATTTTCATTATATTTATTCAAAATATCACTATACAACTAAGACTAAACTACACTTAAATATTAATTCAAAAATTAGTTAAGTAAAATAACTTAATAATACTCACTTTATAGTTGTGGATATGAAAAACTTTTAATGCATGTATGTTTTCCTTCAAGCCCAAACTAAAGCATTTGCTCCACTCTCTAATTGATATCAACCAACCATATCATTGACTTTTGTTGTATTTTCATATTAGAAGAATAATATTATTTTGTTTTTTCCAATAAAAAAAGAATAATGCTTCAAATTTACAAATATGTTTAAAGTTTATATATGTAAAATTTAATTTAAAAAGATGTTAAAATTGTATATATGTATTTTTTCAATTTTGTTTCTCATTGTCTAATGGAATATTTATGGATATTAAAGTTTTAGTATTGTGTTAAATATATTCATAATTATTAGCACAAATTAAATTAGTATTTCAATATTGAAGTTGTTGGGATAGGAGAAACATTGTCCTAGATTGACCTTTAATTTTATTGAAATACGATTTAAAATGTATCACTATCTCTATTATTGTAATCTAAATTATCATTATAATCTAATTTTTTTTTTTAATATATATTATTGCTACTCCCAATTTCACTTTTCCTGTAAATTTGAGAAAAATTTATAATCGTTCTTAACACTCGTATCCAAGTTCCCACATTTTAAAATACAATATATATATATATATATATATATATAATGCTATTGTTGAATAGTATATATATTTAATTTTGAAAAATATAACCTTTTTAATCAATATAATTTTAATATGATAATTTTAACTAATTATATATATATAACACATTAATTATATATGTATATAACCATTCGTCGCTTTGATTAACCATAACATGATGAATATTAATATAAAGTTCATCACATACACATAAATAAGACAAAGCCAATTACCTCATATAGGGCCCCAACTGTGGCTCACACATTCATCTTTACATAGTTGTAGCCATTGTGTCCTCAGGCTATACAAGACACATGTAAGTAATGCAATATATCTAAAAGATTTAAAACAAGACACCTAAACTTCTTGAATAATAATAACTCTTTTTCTCTTGTACAACTCTTCTTTAAGATAGAATACAAAGTGGGAGGAGGCAATTACATTTTTTGACCCTCAACAAGCATCCCGAGGCCTACTACATCTATCAAGGGAAATGGACCTTCTCACCCATTCTCATGATCCCAAGGTTGGTGGAGGAATAGTAAAATAAATTTGTGGGAACATACCTTCGCCCCGCTTGATGATCTCATTCCTACTCACTTTAGAACACACTTTTGACCCCTCTAACCATTCTCATCCCATATTCATGTATCCAATTGCGTCCAAATTAATGGTTTCTTGGGAAATTCTCTATACCCTGCATGACACAATTGGTCAAGCAACTATCATAGTTTCACATCTCATATATTAAATAAAATAAGACAAATATGATATATCCTCCTCACTATTGATATTATGAATACCATGATATCCTCCTCACTATTGATATTATGAATACGATGATGTAATATCCTCCTTCCTCTTGATATTATCATTTAAACCAATATGCAATATTCTCTATATTATCGATATTGTCAACCAAACCTTGCACGGTCCACAATATGATTATTGGGTCATAAAATCATGTTCACATTTATCATTATCATCCCCACTGAGAATATTGGGTCATAAAATCATGTTCACATTTATCATTATCATCCCCACTGAGACCACAAACATTAAACATATACAAATTAGGCCTATGTATCCAACATCCCCCACACAAGATCTTAATTAAAGTGAAATGTATACATACATGTAAGTATAATAATGAAACATACCCTAAATACATACATTGAAACATACAAAACATTATGAAAAAACTACTTGCATTTTATAAAACAACTTAATTATCATAAGTAAATTGTGAAAGCTAAAGTCTCCTATTAGAAACATTTGGCATTTCAAAGAAGTATTACAAAGAAGAAACATTTGGCATTTCAAAGAAGTATTTCAAAGAAGAATAAATATATGACAACCACAATCACATATTGTATAACCACAAGTCAAAGATGACTACTTTCTCATACAAGTCACATCATTTGATATGCATAAAAATGATTAAGTCAACCCTGGTCAAAAGTAGTTAACTCATTTTAATCAACAACACAAGCTTTAAGTTTAGATCAAGTAATGCGCAAAATGTGTGGCATAATAAAGGGACTTGCACTAAATTGATTACTTCATACTTTCAAACTTTTTCCTCACATGAGTAGGAAGAGACCCCATGCCCAACATATGATCTTAAATGGTAGGTCTATAAGACCACAAATTTATAAGTACCCCCAGAATTCATACTTATCAATTTTTTCTTTCCCTCCATAAATGTTAAAAGTGTTTTTTAGTGCAATAAGATTTATCAGTCTGTTCAATTAGCTGAACTTTGCTACATTAAATTATCAACCTAGGGATCGTAAACTGATGAAGTGCAATGCAAAATATATGTAGGTATTAGTTTTCTAATATATCTAATCATGCATAAGGAAAAAATGTTCAATGACTTAGCTGCAAAAACGTAGTTATGTTCAGCTGCAGAAAGAACAAAAAATTTACTAATAATGCAGAAACAAAATTATAAAGACACAAAGACAATTCCAACACTTAGGATCATCAATTTACTAGACTATTAATAACATTCTTTCAATCATCTAAAGTAATGAGAGTTCCTACTATGGACATAACAATCAATTATTAGATTGATGTCTTGCTATGGTAGTTATCTTTGTGTAAACAAAAATAAAGAAACTTGCATAAAAGAAATGAACAGAAATAAAAAATCACACAACTGGATAAACGAAACAATACCAACAATTAAAGTAACTGAATAGTGTACTCCTCCTCAGGGGGGCCTCTTGGCTCGAGAATGCTACTTAGAAAGATCGTATGAGACTTAAGATCTTTTAACTCATAACATGTAATGCACACACATATACAATAACCAAAACTTATATTAATTCCAACAACAATACAATTACAACAATTTTATATCAAGAAGTGTGTCTCTAAAATTCGTATTACACATATTTATATAATGTAATGATCCCAAGCCAATTTTTTTGCTTGAAACCACTAACTACCACTGAATTGATTGTTATTGTTGTGCAGGTGGATCTTGGAGTTTCGTCTTAGAGTTGTTCCAGTTATTTAAATGGTGTTCATACAATATGAATCCAACACATGCAAGATCACAAACATACTCAAGATATGGATAGCACAAACATAGATCTGACCTTTATTATGAAAAGCATGAATCAGATACAATATAGAGCAGATCTGGAATAATCCTTAGATGGCCCTCACAGATAATAGATATGTGCTGCTACAAAATGCTCCCGCTAATACAAAAGATGCCTCCAAAGGTTGGATATAGACTGGAACCCAAAGATGCCAATAATAGATGAACTCTCAACCCCCCTGGGCTGTTGGTGCGTCTTGCTGCTATGTCCTGCTGGCTGGAAGGGATCAATAATTCGGCCTAGCTGAAGGAGATGCTCAAACCGTCAAACTTCACCAAAATGTAGACCGGGACCAAGGAACCCTCTCCCGAAAGTCTGGAGCCCAAATAGTCAATCCTCCTCCATCAATGGTTGAAACCTTAATGCAGTCTGCGCCCTCCTGAAGCCCTGAATCACTCAATAGGTTGTTCTGTATGAAGGAAACCTCCAAATCCTCTGAAACTCTCTAGAATGGTAGATCGGGCTACGAGAATCTCGTAGGAGAAGTTTCAGGTCTAGATCCTAGGTAAAACTCCCTAGATCTAAGAAATACTGAATTGCAAGATGTCCTCCTTGCCTCAAGGCCGTCCCAATATGTAGCTAAAGATCTGATGATGATATCTCCTCAAGAAAACCTCTAAAATGATGATTGAGGGTCTGTAAATAGAACCCACGTGTTGGAATTCCCCCAAGCTCTCTTGAATGGATGGATCGAACTCCTCTTCAATTGATGGTGTGCCCTTGCTGGGAATTCCTTAACTGTATAGCCCTCCTATCTTCATGAACTGATGGGTGGATATGTGGTGAGTGTAGAATGGTGTGGGTGTAGTCTTTCATCCCCGAGACCAAGCTTGGAAGAAGGTGAGTGGGTCTTTCACCACTGAGTTGCTCACAAGGGTTTGTAACAACAAAACCCCCAAACTATGTGCTCAAGAGTAAGAACAAACAATTACCAAAATCCAAAATGACTAATAGGTGCACCCCAGCTTTCTATTTATACTTTTCTTCTATTTCTCTGTTGAGTTAGGTTAACCCCTAGGGTTAACTCCTCCAGCTCTTCTATTCCTTCATTGAGTTATCTTTACTCCTTTTTTACCTTTTCATCAAGTCAACTTAAGAATATAACCTTAGTTTAGTTGACCTCTCCCCTTAGTGTGGGACTATGGCCTAGTGGGGATGCCTAGGCCACTGAGTCTCCTCATTACCTCTTCAACAAGAGGTGGGGAACATTACAGTCTCCTCTGCTAGAAATTGCTTGCCCTCAAGCAATTCCAAACCTATTTCTCTCACCAGTTGTTCATTTTCCCACGTGGCATCCTCAATGGGTAGATCCTTCCATCTGATCAAGTACTCCTTGATGCTCCTGTTCCTGAGCCTCTTCTCCCGAACCTCCAATATCTCCTCCAGAATCAAGACAAGCTGTCCTTCTTCATCCATGGGAGGTAATACCTCAATGGGTGTGATGTGTTGGCCGATGGATTTCTTAAGGCAGGATACATGGAAGACGTTGTGTATTCTGCTGCCCTGTGGGAGCTCCAACTCATAAGCTACGACCCCTATCTTCCTGCTAACTCTGTAGGGCCCAAAGAAACGTGGTTGTAGCTTCTCTGCTCCACTTCTTTTTATAGAAACTTGCTTGTATGGTTGGAGCCTTAGATAGACTAAGTCACCAACCTCAAAAGTACGCTCAACTTTGTGCTTGTTTGCTTGAACCTTTTGCTGGTTCTGTGCTCTTTGTAGAGGATCCTTCAGCTCCTTGAGAATGTCTTGGCTCTGTTTTATCCAATCTTGTACCATAGGTGCCCTGCTATCACCGAAGGCATTCTCTACAAAAGATAATGGATCATAGCTATACAGGGCCCTGAATGGTGACATGCCTATGGACACGTGTTGGGTGGTGTTGTAACAATACTCTCCTAGGTATAACCATCTGACCCACGCTTTCTGTTGCCCTGCCCTATAATTCCTGAGGTAGCCTTCCACCCACTTGTTGACTATCTCAGTCTGTCCATCCATTTAAGGATGATAGCTAGTACTAGGGGTTAAGGCCATACCAACCAATCTGAACAACTCCTGCTAAAAAGTACTCATGAACCTGCTATCCCTGTCACTGACAATGGTTTTGGGTAGGCCGTGCAACCTGAAAATTTCCCTAAAGAACAATTTGGCCACCTGTGCTACACTGAAGTCGGTAGCTATGGCGAAGAAGTGTGCAAATTTCGTCAACCTGTCCACTACTACAAAAATGCAGTCCTTCCCTTGCGTCTTTGGCAACCTGGTGATGAAATCCATGGATATGCTATCCCACTTGTGCTCAGGAATGGGTAAGGGTTGCAGTAGTCCTTCTGGGTGAGTGTGCTCATCCTTGTTCTCCTGACATGTAATACACTCCTTGACGTTCTCAATCACATCCTCCTTGAGGCCCTTCCATGAGAACCTCTATCTTACCTGGCTGTATGTCTTACCGATCCCTTGGTGCCCTGCCATTGGTGAGTCATGACATGCCTGCAATATCTAGGCCTTGAAGGCCAATCCAGGAACCAAAAAGATTCGGCCCTTGTAATAGATGAGGTCATTTATAATCCTGAAATTATCATCTTGTACCTGCCCATCCAATAGCTGACAAGCGAACTGATCCTTCGCATACTCCATCACCAGATCGTCTTTCCAGTCAATCGATACACCTGTCATGGAAAAGATGGATGGCCTCCTAGATAATGCATCAACCACCACGTTGTTCTTCCCTTTGACAAACACAATGTCAAAGTCGTAGGCTTGTATTCTGCTTACCCATTTTTGTTGCCTCTCGTTCAAGTCCTTCTGCTCTAGTAGGTATTTGAGACAGTTATGATTTGATTTGACCACAAACCATGCACCTACCAAGTATTTCCGGAATTTGGCTAGTGCATGCATGATAGCCAACATTTCTTTGTCATAAATGTTGTAAAGTAGTTCAGGACCCCTGAGTTTCTGGCTCTCATAGGCAAGAGGGTGCCTATTCTACATCAGTACGACCCCTATCCCTTCTCCTAAGGCATCACACTCCAAGGTAAAAGGTAGGCCAAAATCTGGAAGGGCTAAGACTGGGCACATGCTCATCACCTTCTTCATCTTGTCCATTGTCATTTGAGCCTCCTCATTCCATTTGAAGGCTCCTTTCTTAGTCAAACCAGTCAAGGGTGCACACAGCTGAGAAAAACCCTTGACGAATTTCCTGTAGTACGTGCACAAGCCCAGAAATCCTCTCAATTCTGTCAGTGTCTTAGGAGTAGGCCACTCCATGATGGCTTTTATCTTCTCCTGATGTACCTGTACCCCCTTTGCTCCGATGATGTGTCACAAGTAGAGCACCTCTGTCATCCCAAACTCACATTTGGACTCCTTAGCATATAGTGACTGTTCCTCCATGATGGACAGGATCTAATCCACATGCTTGAGATGATCCTCCCACGTCTTGCTGTAAATGATCAAGTCATCAAAAAATACCAACATGTGCTTCCTCAGTTGTTTGTTGAACACATGGTTGATACAATATTGAAACGTAGCTAGGGCATTGGTTAACCCAAAGGGCATCACCAAAAACTCATAATGGCCGTAATGACATCTAAAAGCTATTTTTGAGATGTCCTTCTCCCTCATCTTGATATGATGGTAGGCAAAACGAAGGTCAATATTTGTGAAGTAGACAACTCCATGCAATTCGTCTAGCAGCTCATCAATCCTTGGTATCGGGTACCTCTTTTTGATTGTCTTTTTATTCAAGGCCCTGAAGTCAATGCACATCCTTATAGTGCCATCTTTCTTCTTTACCAACACTATTGAAGAAGTGAAAGGGCTAGTGCTTGGCCTGATGTGCCACATGTCTAGAAGCTCCTTGATGGCCTTCTCTATCTCATCTTTGTACTTCTTTGGATGTTTGTATGGTGTGGTAATGACTGGTTTGGCTCCCTCCTCTAGCTCAATAATATGCTCAAACCCCTTGTCTGGTGGTACCCCTGGAGGAATCGGTCCAAACACCTTGTGGTGCTTGTCAAGGATTTCTTGGATCTCTAGGGTGTAGTGAACCTTGCCCTGCTCATCCACACGTGCTGAAATCCTACATTCGACTGCGTACACTATCTCCTCTCTCAGTAAGATGGCCTCCATCCTCTTGGTCGTGACTACCTTTGTAGCATTCCCTGTCATGCTCTGGAGAATTATCTTTCGTCCACCTTCCTCTGTGAATGACATCTCCATGTTCTTGTAGTTGGTGGTGATAGGTCCCAGCGTGCTGAGTCACTGAACTCCAAGGATGATGTTGGTATCTGGAAGGTCCATGACGTAGACATCCTGCACCAACTCATGTCTACCCAAGGTAAGTTTCATGACAGGAATGTATCTGTTACAAGGCATAGTGCTACCACCTGCTACCTCCACTTTGAACCCTTCAAATTCTACTGTGGGTATATGCTTCCTTTTCAGCAATGATGAATCGATGAAGTTATGAGAGGCTCCTCCATCAATCAGAACCGATACCTTATGTCCTTGCAAGACTCTCCTCATTCGGAAGGTGTTGTATTTGGGCACTCCACTGATAGATGCCAAGGTGGTCGTATTGTCCTGCACTGTAATCTCTTCCTCTTCTGTCTCAATCATTTCAGCCTCAATGTTCTGTATCTGGCTGATCTCATCCTCCTCCTCATTTTCTAAAGTGACCTCTATGTAGTGCACTTGATCATGACCCATGCATTTGTGTGCTGGGTTCCAAGGTTCTTTGCAAGTGAAGCAAAGTTTCTTCCTCCTCAACTCCCTCCTAGTGTTCTCATCCACTCTACCACGACCCCTGTCAAAACCCCTTGGGTCATGTCCTCCCTGGTTCATTAGAGGCCTTGGGTCTCTTCCTCCAATGTTAAGAGGTGGTATGGGTATAAATTTTAGCTTAGCAGCCGGTCCTAGATCCCTCATCCTCCAGATAGCATCCTATAGGTTAGTAGGCTTAAAATCCTTTACCCAACCTTTCAAGGGTTCCATCAACCCTTTAGTGAAGAGCATCATGAGTTTGGTTGGAGAAATGTCTTGCATCATCACTGGCAACCTCTCAAATTCTTCAATATGTGCCTCAGCCGTGCCAGTTTGCTTGAGTTGTGTGAGCTCCCAAAAGTGTAGCTCAGGCTCCCCTTGATCAAACCTATCGATGAGCCTCTGAGTGAATTCTGGGTAGGATACTATCTGATTGTGGCCTAGTGTGGTGAGTCCATGATACCACCAATCATGAGCTTTGCCATCCAAGTACATAGTGGAAAACTTGATGGCTTCCATCTCCCTCATGGGGTTAAGTTGCAGATAGGTATCCAGCTTTTGCACCCATGCTTGTATTGTCATCTTTTTCGTACCATGAAAGTATGGGATCTCTATCTTCCTTGCTCTTCGTTCAAACTCAAAGTTTCCCCTGTGGTTCGACCTAGGCTTATTTCTGAACTTGAGTTGGCAATATTGATCCAGGGACATCTGATTTTGAATCACCATATCCAAACCGTAGTACTCCTTAGTACAACGTGCGATTTTCTCAACAAAATCATCCACATGTTCCTGTTGCACCTGCTCATCTGTGAACGTGGTCATGTATGGACTAGGGTTAGCCCTGCTACCCATATTTCGGCCTAGCTGTTCATCTGTGAACGTGGGCATGTATGGCCTAGGGTTAGCCCTGCTACCCATATTTCGGCCTAGCTGTTCATCTGTGAACGTGGGCATGTATGGCCTAGGGTTAGCCCTGCTACCCATATTCCCATTAGACATGCCTCCTCCCTGGCTTCCTTCGGATCTGGGAGCTTTCTCCGGGTTATATCTGATCTCACCATGGGGTCCACTAGTTCCACTAGCCACCTTGTTCCCATACGTCTCAGGGTCCTTTCCCTGATGAGTCATTTGCATCAAAATATCGGTTATTCGGGTCTGGTTCTCGTCAATCTTCCTCAGATTCCCATCTACCTTCTTCAAGGTTTCAGTGATTTTGGCCTGTCCCCTTAGGTTTGTTTCCTGGTTCTCCTGTAAATGGTGGACCAAGTTGCCCTCTGTGAGATTTAGGGTCTGCTGGAACTTGTTAAATTCAACTGCCAAGAAGGCCAAGTCCTGAGGCTCATGGTCATACCTTGACCCTTCCATTTCTGGCTCTATTTCACTGGTTGGTTTCTTCCTTCTGCCCATAAAGATTCCACTGTACCTCTGCATGTGCCAATTCCTCCACAGGTCTGGAGGATCAAAGCTCTAATACCAATGTAATGATCCCAAGCCAATTTTTTTTGCTTGAAACCACTAACTACCACTGATTTGATTGTTATTGTTGTGCAGGTGGCTCTTGGAGTTTCGTCTTAGATTTGTTCCATTTATTTAAGTGGTTTTCATACAATATCAATCCAACACATGCAAGACCACAAACATACTCAAGATATGGAAAGCACAAACATAGATCTGACCTTTATTATGAAAAGTATGAATCAGATACAATATAGAGCAGATCTGGAATAATCCTCAGATGGCCCTCACAGATAATAGATATGAGCTGCTACAAAATGCTCCCGCTAATACAAAAGATGCCTCCAAAGGCTAGATATAGACTGGAACCCAATAATGCCAATAATAGATGAACTCTCAACCCCCCTGGGCTGTTGGTGCGTCCTGCTGGCTGAAAGGGATCAATAATTCAGCCTGCCTGAAGGAGATGGTCAAACCGTGCCAAACTTCACCAGAATGTAGATTGGGACCAAAGAACCCTCTCCCGGAAGTCTGGAGCCCAAATACTCAATCCTCCTTCATCAAAGGCTGAAACCCTAATGTAGTCTGCGCCCTCCTGAATCCCTGAATCACTCAATAGGTCATTTGGTATGAAGGACACCTCCAAATCCTTTGAAACTCTCTAGAATGGTAGATCGGGCTATGAGAACCCTGTAGGAGAAGTTTTAGGTCCAGATCCTATGTAAAACTCCCTAGATCTGAGAAATATAGAATCACAGGACGTCCTCCTTGCCTTAAGGGCGTCCCAATCTGTAGCTGAAGATCTGATGATGATATCTCCTCAAGAAAACCTCTAAAATGATGGTTGAGGGTCTGCAAATAGAACCCACGTGTTGGAATTCCCCCAAGCTCTCCTGAATGGCTGGATCAAACTCCTCTTCAATTGATGGTGTGCCCTTGCTGGGAATTCCTGAACTGTACGACCCTGCTATCTTCCTGAACTGATGGATGGATATGTAGTGAGTGTAGAATGGTGTGGGTGGAGTCTTTCATCCCCGAGACCAAGCTTGGAACAAGGTGAGTGGGTCTTTCACCACTGAGTTGTTCACAAGGGTTTCTAACAACAAAACCCCCAAACTATGTGCTCAAGAGCAAGAACAAACAATTACCAAAATCCAGAATGACTAATAGGTGCACCCCAGCCTTCTATTTATACTTTTCTTCTATTTCTCTGTTGAGTTAGGTTAACCCCTAGGGTTAACTCCTCCA
>CBVK0102063312.1:0-20920 GCA_900067695.1 Picea abies
CACCCCCCTCTCAGTATCAAGATCTTCTTCTTGAACTGTCTCTTGTTCATCTACCTCCTCAGGGATCTCAAGAGGCATCAAGTTATCTTGGGCTTCTAGAATTGTTTGAAGGGCACATTGTAGACTTTCTATATTAAGGCCTTCGGTGGTTGGGTTAGATCGGTTGGTAGGGAAGGGCTTCCAGAATGGGGGTTTGTAAGGCCCTTTGCTTGAGGAAGCTTCTTCGGTTGACCTTTTCAAGTCTATAACTTGATTTGACAGTTTTTGAACAACTTTAGTTAGGTTTTCCAAATCAGAATTTTCAGGTTGTGTTTTACTTTGAGTGGGTCTGGGGAGGATTTTGATCTTCTTTTTGGAAGAAGAACTAGTCTCTGTTTCGTTGCTAGTAGAGTCTTTAAGACTAAGTATGTCTTTTTCAATCTGGCTGGCCTCTTCGAACGCTTCTAACAACGTGGCTTTCTTAGATCATTTAACCCAAATAGTTATACTTTGATGCAAAGCTTTAGTGTAGTAAGCTATTATAAGACTCTCAACAGGCATGGAATCGGTAGGGATTCGGTTTTTAAGTGTTAAGAATCTATGATTAAAGTATTTAACTTTTTCTTTTGGGTTCATTCTTAAGCTAGAAAGATCCATGACCAGGACTTCCAGAGGCTTACCATCTCCAAACTTTTCCAAAAAGCATGACTCAAACTTTTCCCAAGACACGATGGTATGGGGTTGCTGGGAAAAGTACCATGTGGATGCATTACCCTTGAAAGTATACGGGAACAACGTACAGACAAAGTCATCATGTTTGACATTGCAGAGTCTTATGGCTAACATGAACTTTTTAATGTGATCTTCAGCGATCTGTTTTGAGTCAGGGTCAAACTTGGGAATCCATTTCTCTAGGTGTTTAGGTAAAGGATGTTGAGCACCAGGTACAGCTATGGCATCCTGGTCAAGCCAGGGTCTAGCAAGGTTGTTCTTATTTTCCATTGGGGTAGTGGGTGTGGAAGGCTGAGAAGGGGAATTGCCTTCATCAGAGGAATCTCCTCCGGAAGAGGAAGGAGATGATGGAGGTGGTGAAGGAGGTATCCTAGATCCTCCTGCAACAGGATTTAAGATTGGATCTGAAGGATTCACAGTGAGGTTAGTGTCACCCAATTGTTCTCTGATATCGGAGAAGTCCAAAGGTTGTCCCCACGGACGGTTTGGTTGCCTCAAATGGGCTAAGGCACTATGTGTTTTTATAAGGGATTGGCAGACAATCTCTTGTATGTCACCACCTGTAGGATTAGGGGTTGTTGTCTCAACTGTGATCTGTGGATTGTCGGTTGAAGTAGTTGTTGTTTGAGGGGAAATATTATCATTTGAATGGCTTCTAGTCACTATAGGTGAGCGATTAGGTGGTGGACGAGTCTTCCGACCGCCTTGTGCCATTAATTAAGTTCAGGCCCTCCTTCTAGTGCCATTTGTTGACGGGCGAAATTGACCGTCCATCAACTGAGAGAGTGGAACCGGTCCGGGGTTGTCTAATAACCCAAGCCGTTTGGGATGAACCACCCTGACGGGTTTAGCGGCTCCATTAGTCGATCTAAGGTCCTAAGAAAACAAAAGAAACTATTCTAAACTAACTAATCTAACTAAAACTAACTATTAAAACAAGCTAAACTAATCTAACTAAAACTAACTATTAAAACAAACTAAACTAATCTAACTATTCTACATATATACAATCTACTAACTACTACTATACTAACTCTAATTAATTAACTATCTAACTACTAACATAAATAAATCTTATTCACAAAATGTACAATATCTACAATTTACAGATTTAAATAAAACCTGAAAAACTCATTAATATTTTGTCCTAAGACAGAAAGAGATATTTTTTGTTGATTTTATAATTTTATGAACAGAAATAAAACAAAAACTAACTAAACTAAACAACTAATATACTAATTCTAACTACAAATCTAACTAACTAAACTACTAATATTATACTAACAAACTAACGAAAATAAATCACAAACTGACCTAGAGGAATGCTCCATATTTGTCCTCTGTATGATGATTGTCTTAGCTGATTAGAGGGAGGAAACCCACACTGAATTAACCAGAAGCTTCTCCTAAACGATAGCTGCAGTGCTCTTCAATATAATTACAGGACAAACAAGACATAAAAATCTACAACAATATTATGATTTATAAATCTTCACAATTAGATAAACCTGTATGCAAGGACTTATACAAAATAATTCAATTGACGAAGAAAAGAAATATGTCATTCATTAACTGAACAAAGTAATTGCTGTATTTTTTAAGTATTGAAAGAAAATCAGATATGGATGAGACATTAATTAATTCATATCATTCTGCAATAGACTATGATAGCTAAAGTAGTCTATAATCAACTGCAAATGACATGCATAAACTTGAAACAAAAGATTGATCTTATGAAAGTGAAAGCTGTAGCAAAACATCAACTCTTGTCTCAGTTTGTATTAGAAATCCATAGCCTGGTTCTCCCACAAGTGAGGATGATCCTTATTACAAAAAATAATAAGTATTTAAAGAGCCTCCACAGGGTAAAAAATCCATGTGGAAGTTATCAAAACTATTTACATAAAATCTGGGAAGATATCCCAAGTTTAACTAAACTAGGAACCTAAAATAAAACTAAAACACACAAATATCCTCTAGACTGTCCAGCATGTCCAATGCAATTTGGATGTACCTAAAAAGGGTCAAAAATGGACAAGTTAGAAGGATCCTTTATTAATAAAATGATAAAAATATAATTCTATAGACTAGCTACAGCATCTTGCGATTCTGTAGCTGGTCTAAATAAGACACAGAATCAGCATTAAAATCGGTTGAAAATCTTTTAAAGAATTAAATTCAATTAACATCCAATAGCTATTTGAAAACGACTCATTCAAATTGAAATTGTTATATCATTTTGAAAATCAAACAAGATCAAGATCAATCAAATGACTACAGAGATAGGTGTACTATGTTTCGTTTGTTACCACGAAGTCAGGTGAACAGAATCATAATCACACAGTTATGAAATCGTTTTATATCCAATTGAAACCGATATAATCAAACAAATCATAGGTGATTGTTATGCTTCCTTATCAATAGGAGATACGATTGAATCCAAACAAGATCATTTTCAAATCGTTATAACTTTATTAATATAGCGAACGATTCATGCCACGAGTGAAGTAACTCAAAACTGGCACATAAACTACCACAAACGAAATCGTAATGAAATCAATCAACAGGATCTGTAGGATAAGATCGATCATCTATCATTTCCATTTGGGGCAAACAAACTCAATTGACAATGAATGAAACCGTAATTTCAAAACGAATTATAACCAGATTTGACAGAGATAATGAATGTCGATCAATTCATTTTGCAAATCAAACGGAGCAGCAACTATAATACAAATCCAACTCATAAAACAATCTTGCCAACTCAAGATATGGGATAATCCAATCAAAATAAGTGCAAATCGAATAGTTGGGGTTTTACACAGTCATCGTGGATCAAAACCGTTCCATGATTTGGGTGCGAATAATATTTGCACACGCTTAAATGAGAGTATTATTTCCATAAAAGCAGAGTCGTTCTTTCCAAATCCAAATCAAATAGAGTTGTATTCCCAATTCAGAAAATTATATGACTCAGCATATTAAAGGATCGTAACAACTCAAATTCATGAAATCACTCAACAATCACAGCATAGAAGCTAACAAAAACGAAATGAAATCAAAACGCGATCGCATTCTAAATCTAGCATGAAAAACTTCCTGTTCAAATTGGACACAAACCAATCCAATCGAGAGAAAATCATCAATTTTGTTAACTCAATCGGGCCAACAATCAAATCAAATCCAATCGAAAACTAATCAAATCCAATAAAAATCTATCAGTGGCTAAACTAGGAATGAGCAAATCGTATATCCAAATCAAAATTTCATTTATTTTTAGCAAAGCGAAACAATGTACAGGATGAATACATAATGACTAGGCCATTTCGAATGATATACATAGCTATTTGAAAACAAAATTCAAATCATTATATTAATCCTGGTCATTCACGCAATTAAAACAATATCAAAATTCATACCTGTATGGCGAGCAGACGGCTTGATCATGACAATTTGGAGTTGACCACAGCTGTTGCCGATTCAACATTCTTGAAAGTGATGGAACCAGTGGTTCTCTGTTTCCTATAAGTTGCTTGGAGTTTGTCTCTTTGGTTGGTCAACACTGCAACTTGACTTTCCAACGACTGGATCCTCGACTGTAATAAGGGGACGTCCAAATAGTATCGTTCCAACCACAAATCACACTGGTCACAGGACGATTGTCCAGGCTTCGAAAACGCAAGTGAGGGTTTGGTTACATTGCCGAGGGTTTCGTTAGGTAGTTTGATCCCACGGTAGCTAGGATTATTTCTTAGGCAAGGGGGAAGATTGGAAATAAAATCATAAGGCAGCTCAGAGCACAAACCCTGTGAGTAAGGGTACTCGCTGGCTAGGAAACGTTCTATGTCAGAGTCTGAATCCTCACTAAGGACTATGGGCTTCTCCTCAACACTAGGTTTTGTCTTATTCCTATCCATTCTCAAGATAAGTCGAGCGTTCTTTTTACCCTTGGCATCAACAGTAGGGTTTGCATTGGCCTTTTTGCTTACAAGCTTTTTAACAGCCTCAACCTTCTCAGTTATAGCATCGGGTAAGTCAGTATCAGGGTCGACCGAGGGATTAGGAGAGAGTAGTAAGACATGGAAGGGAACAGGTGGCTTGACCTTAGCTTCATTAATCATAGGCTTGTCAACCTAGACCAGGTCTGTATCATCAAAACCATTTCGAGCGATAAAAGCTCGCCATCTATCACTGTGGAGACTTAAGTAATGAACAATGATAAGTCTAATTAGTCCATGGTGGAACAGGCTACTGTCAGCCTTCTCCCTTTTAAACCTTTTCGACATTTTATATAGGCTATGCTGGAAGTAGAAAGGCATACTCAACGAGTATCCCATAAAATTCATTAACAAACGAAGGTGGTAGAGAAAAACGAGTCCATATCAACCCTCACAGGTCACGAATTGTTTGACCACCATCAAAATATCATGCCATTGTGGTTTAAGTGTGGAGATGGGCATACCTCTGTCATAAGATGTGACCTTTCGCGGGACGAACAGAAGTGGCCATGGAACCTCTTCCACTTTTGAATTTTTGAACCAACGCTAGCCCATTGCAGGTAACCCTGTAGCAGAACTAATAAATTCCTCATCGATTTCCAACTGAATGTCACCCACCTTGGATCTACTGCCATCAAAAGTCAGGGCGAACTGTTGTGCAACACGGAGATTAAAACCCTCGAACCTCTTCACGAAGGTGATCCAACCGTTATCCTCTAAATCTTTCCGGGCATTGTCGAACAGTAGCAAGGCTTGGCTACCGTTCGGCTCGATTCGCACCATCTGTGCCATGGAGCCGAGCACACGGTGAATGAGCCAGGGTTTGGTTCATAGCATACACAAGAGCAGAGTGCACAAAGGGTTACCCGAGCTAACAGAGGTGAAACAAGGATAAGAGATAGACATTAATGGTAGCGTGTGAAGGTGGTGGAGCTTATCTCTGCCATGCATAATAGTTATTGCGAAGGTACAACCGCCGACTTATAGCTTTTCTACCCACTATAGTATAGTTCAACAATCATGTCACTTGGCCGACCAATGAAAACAATGGTAAGTGTATAAACCAACGCGTGCAATCAACGTTATGCCATAGTTTTAAAACCAAACTTACAAATCGAAACCAATACCAAATGTTTAATCATGCGCCAATGTATTGTAACAACTCACATCAAGATTTTAACCAATGTGCCAATGGGTCTTCATATAATCAACATACCAATAGTTTTGAAAACACGAACATAGGTATCATATTAAAAGATATATATGAAGGATTTAACCATAACACTTATGTATTTTCATGAAACCAATGGTCAAGTAGATTAAAGAAGTGAACATATAAATCCAAATGCAAATGCATCGCAATTCAATGATACAAAGTCACACAATCAATCTAAGAATGTCCAAAGCACACAGATCAAAAGTTTTGCCAGCTGCATAACGATAAGTGAAATGTAAGCGCAATGGGCATATCAACAAGAAGGATAACGACAGTTCAAATAAAGATTTTAATGCGAATACGAAAGACCAAGTTTTCATGCTTACAGTAATGAAAACAACAACGAAGGTAAATGTGCAAATGTCGCAAAAAATAAAAGTGTCGTTTATTTGAAAATTGCAACGAAAAATTGATGTTTGCAAAACATTCGTGTAGGTAGCTTATAAGACAATGGAAAAATGTGAATTGGCTGCCAACAACACACTACTAAAAAATGTCCTTTGGTGATGATCATTCCTGCAAAAAGAATTGAAAGGAAATCACCAAAAAAACTTATGGAAATGGTCCTTCAAGTACCATCACTAGAAGTACCTGTAGTAGTGATCCATTAAGGCTCATCGCCAAAGTAGTTTTCAATGAAGCATTTGGTGAGGGGAATTAAAGTCCCATTACCAATTCCCCTTTTACATAATTTTTGGTGATGGTTCTTTAAGGCCTTTCACTAATATATTTTTTGGTGACACTTTTGTTGATGGTAAAATATTTCTCGTCTCCATATAAGAGATGTCATTGTAATGAGTCTTGACAATGCATGTGACCATCTCTATAGTGTTTCATAAAATACAATGATTTAATACCATTGCTATTTAGTTGTCACCATTATGTGTCTAGGGTCATCATGATAATAGGATCAATAAATTTGCGTTACTAAATTACGGTGCTTGGTGTATTAGGTGTGTGTTTCTTATGTTTCTGGGTTAGGTGCACTGGTTAGGTGTGTTAATTGTGTGTGGGTTTAGGTGTATCACTTATATGTGTCAGTTATAAGGCGTGTTTCTTGTGTGTATCATTTATGTATGTCACTTATTTGTGTGGATTAGGTGTATTGTTTATGCATGTGGGTTAGGTGTGTTTCTTTTTTTATCATTAGGTATGTGAGTTAGGTATTCCATTTATGTGCATGGCTTATGTGCATCATGTGTGTGTGTGGTTTAGGTTTATTTATTATGTGTGTGGGTTAAATGTATCATTTATGTTCACGGGTCAGGTGCATCTTTACATGTTTTCTTTATCTATGTTTCTTCTATGAATGTAGGTTCCACCTTTGTAAGATCTTAGTATCAACAATATATATACAATTCCTAATTCAATGCAAATCTTATATGATGATAATGATGATGAATTCCATGAGACTATTCAGGATGGATACCTCTCATTGTATTTTAAGGCACATCATCATTGTTTAAATGAATTCTTCCCTCATAGGGACTTTATTTACCTTGTCATGATGTCTAATTACATTACTTCAAGACTCTTAAACCAAGGTTGAACCAAAATTTATCTTAGTCAAATCAAACTTTAAGCTATGACCATAACAAGAGACCCAAAAACCTAGTACTTGTAAAACCCTATGACTCAAAAAACAAAACCAAAGTGATTTTTTGACCCCTGCAATCCTATGTGCTAACAGATCCCACAATGATCAATGGTCAATCTTATTCCTCACTGTAGTGTGCTTCTCCTCACCATTCAAACCCACAAAAAATGCACGTGGCATATCTCCTCTCGCACACATATTGATGGGTTCATGAAATTTAATAGAGATTGCACACACAATAATAGAAACACAAATACAATAAAATATACAATTTTCATTAAGAATTGAGCTTGATGTTACACACTAATATGGCCTCTATGGGCCAGGCTGCCCTCTTGGCTGGGTTTACATTGTGCTAGGCCTCCCTTCACTCGTGTCTGTAGGATTACATTTATAACAAAAAATAACAACAAGGATCAAATAATTGCAGATCATATCTATTGTAACGCCCCCATTTTGGGCTGGGCAGGCGCGACTTCGCGGAATAACAATCTCATACTTAATTCTATATATAAGGCATGCATTTAAGCAAATGAAACACATTTAAACTTAGAGTAACCATAATAATTACTGCTATTATAAATAATCAATGGATTTAACATTAATTCGTATGCACAATAGAATACATGATAAATATAAATACATAGACATGCAGAAAGTAATTAAAACATCATCTGGTACTTATCTTGAAATGGTGGTAATTCCACCAACCAGGTGCAGGCCTACCACAAACCTCCCAGCCTTAGACCACATTGCTCATCAAGCTCAACAGTGGGTCACCCCCGAGCTGGGACTAAGATCCACCCCCCAAGGCAAGGAATCCTTGGCTAGGCTGAGGTTACAGGGAAAACACACAGTCAAAAGGAAGGATTCTCTCCCATGAACCACTTATGCCCACTACCCACAGACTCTCCTTCGCCATATGCCTGTTCCACCCCAGGAGTATACACCTTCTCTATCACCTAGAAAGTCCTTCGGATACTAACCTCCCTTGCCTTAGGTTTCAGCAACAGACCGGACCGAAAATCTCTGAGTTCTATGGCAGCTACATGGCTCCTTCCAGGAGTTCTCTTCTTCCTCCGGGCACTCTCTCACCTGGAGAGAGTTGCTCACAGGCCCAACAACCTGTTCTTCCAACTTCAACCACCTCTCTCACCTAGAGAGAGTGTTGTACAAACTGGCCAACAAACCACATAGGATCAAACACTACACGTCCACCACAATCGACGAGAATCCAGACATGAACACCCCAGGGCAGCTACAGATAGGTGCAACAACATAACCAGGCTTAGTAGGGACGGGACACTTCCGTTTTCTCAATATGGAAACACGGGATAGACTCACACTCTGGATTCTTAGGGATGTGTAACGAGTTGTCCACGTAGGGGTCGATTCAGACTCCACAGTTTAGAACAGAGAAGGAGTGTACCAGCTTTCCAGGACAAACACATACTTTTTCCCAAAATCAACACAGGCTTCTGGTTTAGGGGATGTATGGTTTAGAATATGCACGAGGTCTCTTGCAGAGGTCGGACTGATTCACGCTCAGATGGTTAGGTAGAATGGAGGAACCCCCACTGTTGCACCTCTTTCGTCACCTTGGTGAGAAAATAAGAGGTGCTTGCAAGCTCAGTTGGGTTCTGCTGAGCAAGACAGCTGTAGAGAAAAGAGTTAGAGAAAGAAAAACTAAAACTAAAATTAAGGATTAAACTCATAGATGAAATAAAAACTAAAATCATAAGCATAGGGACATAGAGATAACAAGAACAGAAAGACCCATGTCACCAATGTTTGAGGTTGATCTATTGATGAAAACAAAGCACCAAGAAGAAAGGGGAATATGAGTCCCTTCTTCCTCCAAGGGAAGGCTCTTGGACCCTCACTAGTAGCTCTTCTTACAACAAAGAAAATGGAAAATAGTGATGAAAGAACTCCTTACAAATCCACTCAATGGTGAGATGAATTGTCCAATGTAATGGTGCCAAAGTGCTCTTGTCAAGGATGGAGTCCTTAAAACAATATAGGTAGCATAACATTACTTTGAATTCCTTGAGAAAATGAGGTGCATTCATGGATTTTTATAGCATTGCTTTGGGTTATTGTTTAACTGCTTTGTAGTGTGAAAAGAGGCCATTTAGGGCATTATTAGGTCTTTGACCAGCCCACCAGTCAAATCCAGCCCAAATTTGAGGGTCAAATCGGCTTGGGAGTTGAACCATAAGTGGTTGGGAGGCCAACCACTTTCATAAATGCCTCGTTTAGCAAGTGCGCGGCTCTTTTCACTAACAGTTGCGCATCATGCGCATGTGTGTGATTTCTACGTTCCTGTTCCGCACATGTGCGCACTCGCCCAATGTCTGCAAAGCGCTCTTCAATTTTTCACTACTTTGTATAGTTTTTTGACCTTTTGAATGCTGTGGTATTAATTCAGGGCCATGAATGACTTCATCACTGTTTGACAATGCTGAGTTCTTATAACCATGTGTGGACGAAATTTTAGTGATAATAGATGCCCCCTGATGGATGAGGTTAGGAGCATATGTATAGCTAAAATCCATCAATATTTCTTCTACTGAGAATGTTGTTGTAAGAGAGAGCAATAGTGGGATCGTTCAGAGCGATGCGTTGGAGAAAAAAGGAACTAGTAGGACTCGATCTTCCATGAGGTGTGTAAAATATATACAACTGTGTACAAACGAGGCGGGCATGCCCCATGCTCGTGTTATGTAACTCTGAAAAAGGATGACTGAAGCGTTGGTGTAGACAACTACAACGCCCTCAGGGGCAATTGTGAGAAAGGAAAAAGACAATTCTGCAAATGAACATACTCTGACTAGTAGGCAGTGATCGCGGTAAGAAGTAGTAGTGATTATGTGGGCATTGAGAGCCCAGCCAAGTTCAGAGGTCTTCAGAAAATGATAGAAATAATTGTAATAGTCACAAAGTAAGACCCACCATAACATGAGAAAGTGTTGGCATCGAATGTTATGAAGGTCAATGACAGCAGGGAGCAATGGTGTTTCACCTTGTGCCGTTCGAGATCTCTCATTGAGTGGAGAATGAGAATCAAGATACTGTCACCCTTCCAGAAAATTGTGTTGATGTTGACAAAAGGGGAATGTGACTCCCAGAAGCAAAGGGCTTTGTGAAATCTACTGAGGTGAGGAAGTGGCAGAGGTACATGGACGAAGTCAAGAAGTGGGAAGACTCAAGACTGCCCTTGGTTGAAGGATGTATGAGATAAAAAGTGGCTGCAACCATGTAACAAGGTCGAGTGTCAGGGGGACGACAAGACCGGTGATAAGTTGTGCCAGAGGTGGGACAAAGTGAACAAATTCAAAGGGTAGAGGTAAGTGACCTGTGGGGTACTCTGAAGATATGGACGATGCCGGCAAAGGTATATGATAAGTAATGCTCCAGCCAAGGGTGACATGGGTTGCGTTTGGCAAAAAGGAAGGAAGCAAGTCGCCAAAGGTGACGACAAAAAGAGAATGTAATGACTGGAAATAAAGGCATTTGGACAATAAATAATGAATAATTGGGGAGAAATGTACAAATACAGAAACGAGTGCCCCAGTGTGATATGGGTGGCCCATGTAGGGAATAATTTGTTTGGAAAACTGATGAAGGGTGGGGGCCCCATTGGTGAGGTTATGTATGAGGTAGGTGAAATGAAGTTAGGTTCATAGATGGGCAAACTGATTGTGGATGAAATGGAGGATTCATGATACTATGGAGGTGCAGTTAAAAAATAGAACTGTGAAGAGATAATCTGGGAGTCTGTGTGGGAAAGCTAGAAAAATGAGGAGAAGGAGTATGTGGTTGATTCGCGACATGATGAAAGACTATCGGGACTCCCATCCCTAAAGGGTAATGAAAAAACAGCATGAGTGTCAAAAAGTGGCAAAAGGTGCTATGAATGGGACAACTCATGTGGGGAAAAATGCTACCGGGTAACAGTATCGAAGATGCAAATGGAGGCATTGGTACTGCAGAGCCAGGAATGGGGATCCTAGAGGCCAATATCAGAGGGTGTGACTGGAAATGTAAATGCGATACAGCAGGAAAGACTACATGCCAGTGCTGAGTATATACCTAAAGGGGTTGTGTCCATGGATGATGATCAAGTACCTACACACATGAAAACCAATTACCCAAAGTGAACAATATCTGAAGAGAATCAAAGATATGAGCATGTATGTGATAAGTGTGACTATGCGCATGCGTACCTGACCATGGTATGAAAAAAAGGTGCCCCGGGGGCGCAGGATGAAAAGTGACCCAGGGACTGTTGTGATGTAGGTGACAGGATGCTGATCATGTGGCTGAAGACAGATTGAAAAATGGACACCGTGGGCTCCCAGATTGGTGAGTGGAAGTTTGGCAAAAGGCCTATATATAGCTATAGGGCCCACATTGCCACCTCATTTGTACCTGCTGCAATAGTGACTGGATGAGTACTTTTCAGAGAAGATTGAGAGATTCGGGGAGGACGAGGCATCTGATTGAGGATCTGCGAGTATCAGGTTAGTGGTCTGATCATCCTGTATAGAAATAGGTTTTCAATTTTTGGGCAAGGGCTATATGGAGGGTCGTACAGAGGTATTTAGGGGGTATGGGCCCCACATGCACGGGCGATCCAGTGATAGGCGCGCATACGTGCGCGCCTGAACATTGGATATACATGCATGGGGGCATGGTAGAGAGATTTTAAGGCCCGCTCGAAGGGCGCGCCTGTGAGTTGAACAGGCGTGCACCAGTGCGCGTCTGTGGGTTGAACAGGCTCGCACCTCTGCGCGCCTGTATGGTGAACAAGCGCGCATAGGGGAACGCCTGTGAAAAAAATAGGTGTGCACTGATGCACACCTATGTAGTGAACAGGCACGCATGCGTTCGCACCTGTGTAGTGAACAGGCGTGCATGTGTGTGTGCCTATTGGTAACAAAACCGTGCCCAGGAGGCAAGGTTGGGGTGTATAAAAATGAGTCTTTTTGATGCTGTGGATGGTTGCTTGAGATGATATAGGGCTCTATGTTGACTGCAGGTGGACAGTGGTGACGATGCCAGTGGGGTGGCGAGAGCGAGACTAGTCACAGCTGTGAGATGTCATGGCCATTAAGGGGCCAGGTGTTCGTGTGACTTTGGCATCCTGTGGGCTACTAAATTTCTTTGAGTGCCCGTTGATACGGGCACAGGAGTATATGTTACAGTTCTTGATCCAGATGTGGAGTCCGGAGCTACACTGCTTCCTCATGCGAGGAGAGCAGAACCCCTTCACTGCGATGGAGGATGTATATTTCTTGACTGGGCTCCCCTTTCAGGGAATGCCCCTACCAGTGGAGCCGATGCTACCTAGGAGTACTTTGCTCGCTGATATTGGCCGGGGATATTGTTCAAGTCAAAACTTTATGTCTGGGACAGTGGTGAGTATATCAGCGATAGATTCCCTGGTGCATCGTTGTATAGCAGCGATGATTGTGCGGGTATATGGGTCACTGGCGACCCAGCGGATTAGTGATGGCCAGCTTCTGGTGCTGGAGAGAGGGTTTTTCAGCGAGCATTTTGCTTGGGAGCTGACACTGCATGCGAGGATGGTGGCGCAGTTGGACCACTGTCGGTCTACTGGTGCAGGGGATTTTTCTTTCGGGTCCATCCTAGTGGCCTGGTTTCTAGAGAGGGTGTCGATGTTGCGCCCGAGGATTCTACTAAGTGTGCTTGGGGCACGAGAGCCGCGGTTGAGGCAGTGGTCGACTGTATTGCTTCGCCATGGTGGTGAAAAAGTTGGTCACTTCTTTTTGGTAGAGGCAGTGCAGGTATGGCAGCAGATGCCGCGGGTGATTTTGCAGTACCCCTATGCTGGGGTGTATTTTCAAGATGATCCAGATATGGTGCTACCTCCTGAGGAGGTTTTTGATCATCGAGGTATGTTGATTGATGATGTAGATATGTATGTTTGCGTATTTTTTTGAGATAGTCATCCATATGTTTATGATATAGATGTTGATACTATCTGTTGTTTGTTTGTATGTGCAGATGTGGCACCTCGCAGGTGCGAGGTAGAGTTGCAGAGAGCGTCAGCTCGTCGGGAGTCAGAGAGAATGTTATGGGGAGAGAGACGTCGATAGGATGATGTCGTGGGGTGACTAGCTGAGCCAGAGAGGGCAGCGAGGAGGTGTCGGTTCGATGACCCTGGTGCGGGGCCATCACACGCTCCTCCGACAGTGGCCGGAGTGGATTTTGATGATGTACGCCATCGTCTGGAGACGGTTTTACAGGATGTGCCTGAGGGCATGTGGTCGCGCATCCAGGACAAGAGTTTCCTGGAGCAGTGTGTGGGGGTACCACCACCATAGTGGTCCATAGTGCGACGAGCAGCAGTGCTTGCTGCTATGACGAGTGGACACTTGCCGTCAGGGCAGGAGGGTCCTGTAGGGGGTGGACCACCGCCGCCTGGGGTAGGTGGTGGTGGGCCGCCACTGCCTGAGGGAGGAGCAGGTGGTGGCACGATAGAGGCACCATGAGTGGTGCATGATGTATATATTTTTTGTTGTATATAGGCTGGTGAGCCCATTATTTGTAACTAGGTGCTACATTGGCCTGCGGATACATGTATTTTTGTATGTAAACCTTCGGATGGCCTGATGGCCCTTTATATATACATGAGTATACATATTTGAGATCCTGATGTTGTCTACATGTTTTTTGTTGATGAGTTGATTACGTCCATTCTATATATATGCCGTGACAGGTTTTGTCATATGTTTATGTATGTGTAGCTTGATGTGATATATGCCAATCTAACACCATGTTAGCTATGTGATCTGTTATTTGATTCAATTGTCTTGGAATATGTGTAAATGTAATGGAATCAAAATGTCGAGATAAAAGCCTAAACTGCAAGTATTTGCGAAAGAGGCAAGGATCACAGATGTGGCACACAATGTTGAGCTGGAGAACGACTAGGTGAGAGTCAAGGAAGACACTAAGGTGACAAATATGATGATGTTGTGGGTCGTCCAGGAGGCCAATGATAATAGTGTATTTGAATTGGTTGTTGGTTGTTGACCCCAAACATATTCCGCTTGAATGGAGCATTTCATGTGAGCGGGTGTAGAGAGCCCAAGCAGCCGAAGCGAGATTTTGTGTCCCATGGCTGGCACCGTCGGCGTAACCGATGTGGTAGGCTGGTGGAGGAAGCATCTGTCAATAGCACAAAGGATAGTTTAGATTAGAGGGGAGGAGAAAAAAGATTAAAAAATGCTAGAAAAAGAAATAACCTAAAGTAGAATAACTACTTTTAAGCATAAAATTTTCTGAGATACAACCCATTAACGGGTTCCTTGAGAGAGAGGCCTTCAGGGGAGGCCAGGATGTATGCGCCTTTGGTGAGGCAATGTTGGATAATGTAAGGGCCATGCCAAAGTGATTCGAATTTTCCATGGCCAAAGGTATCATGAGCGATATCATAAGCCAGGACGAGGTCGCCTTCACAGAATGATTGAAGGTTGACATGGTGATCAAAGGTAGCCTTGGATCGTTTTTTAGCTGCCTCATTGTTCTGTAAGAAAGATCGACGATCTTCATCCAGAGACTCCAAGTTCAGCAAGCGCTGCTCCATTGGAGCAGTGTCAGGTAATAGCTCAATTGCAGTGCGTAAGGAGGGAATTCCGCACTCGATGGGAAGAGTTGCCTCAACCCCATGGACTAAATGGAATGGTGTGAAACTAGTAGCGGTCTTCACAGCCGTTCAATAAGCCCATAGCGCAGAAAATAACATATGATGCCAATTGGTTTTATGTTTATTAATTGTATGCTGTAGCAAGGTCTTGAGGACTTTGTTAACTGCCTCGACCTGTCTATTTGACTGAGGGTAATAAAGTGAGGCAAACTCGTGAGAGAAGCCTAACCGAGATGAGAGTTTGAAAAAGATCTCATTTTCGAAGTGTTTCCCATGGTTGGAAATGAGTTGGAGGGGTACTCTAAAGCAGGATATGACGTGGTTAAAGAAAAAACGCACTGCAGTGTCAGTGGTGTTGTTGAAAGTGGGCATAGCTTCGACCCATTTGGTGAAGTAATCAATGGCGACAATGATGTATTTATGGCCATTGCTGGAGGGGGGATTACAAGTCATGAAGTCGATGCCCCATTTACAAAAAGGGCCGGTAGTAATGACAGGGTGAAGAAGAGCAGGGGGAGCTCAGGCTTTGTCGACGTAGAGCTAACATTGCTCACATCGTTTCACGGCATGAATGCAATCATGAAACAAGGTAGGCCAAAAGTAACCGGCATGGATAATCTTTTGAGCAGTGGATATACTCGAAAGATGGCCCCCACATGCACCGCTATGGTAGTCATTTAAGACTCTGTCGGCCTCGTCAATAGTCAGACATCAACGAAGAATGGTGTCGACACCCCGCTCGTATAGGATGTCTTCGATGAGAAGGTAGCGGGGGGGTTGATGGCGAATACGTCAACGATCATCCCGTGAAAGGTGGTTACCGAACTTTTGAGTTTGGAGGTAGACGAGAAGGTCGTTGTACTAAGGATCATCCAAAGTAATGTAAAAGAGATGTTCGTCGGGAAAATCGGTATTGACGGGGGCACTGGTGGTGTCAAAAGGGAGGGTCGTGACAAGTTCGATGAGAACGAGGGCCTTCTTACTCTTAGGTGTTGAGAACTCAAGGTCGTACTCCTGAAGGATAACGATCCATTGAGAGAATTTTCCATTAACTTGTCGACGGCTGAGCAAGTACTACATAGGGTTGGAATTTGCAACGACCTTTGTGGTGCGAAGCAGAATGTAATGGCACAGTTTTTGGACTGCGAGGACAACTGCAAGAGCAAGTTTCTCTTCATGTTTATACTTCAAGGGTGGCCCTGAGAGGTTCTTACTAACGTAATAAATGACGTGTTCACGATTTTCATCTCCGAGCTGGACCAGGACGCTAGCTACTGATACAGCTAATGCTGATATGTAGAGGATGTAGTCGCGATTATAGTTAGGTGCACTGATTAAAGGTGCATTTGAAAGTGTTGCTTTAAGATCGTCAAATGACTATTGGGCATGGTTGTCCCAGTGAAATGGGATGTCGTGACGTAGTAAGTGAAGGAAACCGTGTGCGCATATGGCGTAATCTGGGATAAAGCGTCTAAGAAAGTTAGCTTTGCCTTGAAGACTCTGAAGTTGCTGTAAATTCCGGGGAGGTGGAATTTCGGTGATAGCTTGGACTTTGAGGAGGTCCATGGTAATACCGCTTTGGGAAACAATAAAACTGAGGAGGCGCCCTGCGATGACACAGAACACACACTTGAGAGGATTCAAGCAGATGTTGTATTGATGACACCATTGAAACATGATTCATAGATCATCGAGATGTTAGGTGCGTTTCTTGGATCGAGCTGTGAGGTCGTCCAAGTAGGCGAGGATGATTTTAGCCAGATCGTGAATGATGTATGTCATCGCCCACTAGAAAGTTGTGCTGGCATTCTTTAAGATGAAAGGCATGACACGATATGCAAAAGTACCCCACGGGGTAGTGAATGCGGTTTTATACTGATCGGCTAGGTGGATTTGAATTTGGTTATAGCCAGAGAATTCGTCCATAAAGGAGAGAGCCTCGTGGCCGACGCAGTCATCGATAATTTGATCAATGAAAGGCGTTGGAAAGTTGTCTTTGGGACATGCGTTATTGAGATCGTGAAAGTCTGTGCAAACGTGGATAGTGCCCTATTTCTTGTCAACGGGTATAGGGTTGGAAACCCATGAGGTGTAAGCGATGGGGTAAATAAACCCAGCAACGCGTAATTTGTCAATTTCGGCTTTTATAGCCGTGGCTTTGGATGGGTGTAGCGGTCATTGTTTTTGGTGAACTGGTGTGATGTTGGGCCAGGTGTCGATGAAATATTCGACAATAGAGGGATTGAGGCCAGGAATTTCCCTGTATGACCAGGAGAAAATATCTCGATATTCCTGGAAGAGTGCTTTATATGCGGTGATTTCCTGAGGAGTGCAAGCAACTCCAATGGTGATTTCTTCGACGATGCCATTTTTAATGGAAATGTCGATTTTGATGGTGGGGGAAATTTTGGCCATGTTTCCTTATTCAAATGCATAAGGATCAGGATTAGGATTGTTGAACCAATCGATAGGCCCTGATGGGATAAAATCTTTGGTTTCGATTGTGTAAATGGGGTTTTGGTTAGGAGGCATGCGGGCTTCATGTGGAGAGAAGAGTGCGCGGTGATTTAGCACATCATAGGGAGATTCCATGTGGTTTAGCTCTTCTAGTATTTCCTCATCGCATTGGAAATGTCAGGAATACAAGGGGTCGTGAGGAGTGATCTCGGTGACAGTGTGGTTGCCCCCTGATGAAGAAGCAGGGGGAACAATGCTAGGAGATGGTGAGGGTTCACTCGACATAAACCATATGTTGAAGTACTGAGGGGTACCCGTGGTGGTTGGGTGGAGAGTTTCCATAGGGGAATGAGCAGGAGAGTCGGGAGGGTTGGGGGGTAAATCCTCAGATACGTTATCTAAGAACCATAGAGGTGTTGGGAGTGCCTCGGGCTCTGCGGGTTGGGGTTGTTCTGGAAGTTCTGGCGCACTGCGGCTAATGTCTATCTAAAGTGTGGCAATGCTAGGCAATGATAGGTATAATGGCCATATTCAGAACATATAGCGTAAGAGAATTTAGTCCTCAACCCTTTACTACTGGAAAGGTGGGTGGTATTGGTGAGACTAGAAGTAGTGGTGGGTGTTGTGGGAGTTTGATTGAGGGGGATCAAATTCCGTAATTTAGGTAGTGATGGAAAGTTGTTGGTTTGGTGGCCCTCTTTCCCACATAGTGTGCAAGGTGGTGGGATGCATGGAGGAAGTGGAGCGGTGGGTTCCTTCTTCCTTCTCCTGCCCCCAGCTGTAACAGGGGGATTAGTGAGTGGGAGAGTGGTGTGGGTAAGGATAGGAATCGTCATGCAGAGTCCTTCCTATGGGGGAAGGGATGGTCGAGGGACCATCTCTGGTCGGTGTAAATACCAAATTGGGATGGCTAACACCATATTAGGTAGTGTGAGCATTGCGGCTACCTGAAAAGATTCGATACCTGGTGGAGGGTAAAAGAAGGGAATTTGAGTGAGGGTTTGGGGAACTATTTCCCAAATGGGACTATGTCCTTGAGGGGATGTGGATTCGTGGACTGTTGAGGTCGACGAGTGCACAGGAGGCTCCGGCAGGAGTGGTTCTGCGACTATTGGGACGTCATGAATGACTAAAGCCTCTTGAGGAGGAAGAGCATCCTCTGTGTGAGTTCTGTTAGATGAGATGATGCATACTTGATTAGCAGGATGAAGGAGTGGTGGTGCTCCATGGTACATCCCTAACAAGGATGGATCTTTGAAAATCCCAGGACCCTTCTTGACAAGTGGATATGCATCTTGGTTGGTGTGGATGAGAGGAAGAATTTTATCGAGGTTTGCAGAGGGGTTAGGCTCATAGTGTGAGACTTGGTCAATGGTAACGATCTTCCCATTGCGAGGGAACATCATTGTTTGAAAGACGGAATATGCCACTGCCTTCATGGCGTACATGTAGCTACGACCGAATAGGATATTATAATTGAGCGGGGCGTCGATAACTTCGATATCAATGAGAATAGTGTTTCCCCAGAGTTCAACGAGGACATTTTGGAAGAGCCCTTCAGAAGATGATGGCCGTCCATCATAAGCTCGTAATGTGATGGCAGAGGGTATGAGTTCCGGGGAACCAAGTTTCTACCATACTATTTTGGCCATGATGCACATAGATGCACCTTCATCGATGATACACCGATGAACTGTGATGTTTCGTATTTTCACTGGTATTTGAAAAGCAATCAAGGCGGGAAGACAAGGTTCTCCGCTATCAAGATCAAAGGTGATGAGTCAGGTATCTGCAGGGTCGACTGCCCCCAAGGTGGAAAGTAGTGATTTCTGCTGAGTAGAACAAGTCTGGAGGACTTCCAAGACTGACATGGCAGCCAGGGATTGTGCTAAGTCGTCTACCAAACTATAGTTATGAGTTTCCCTAACCTGTGGGTTGTCGACATTCCTGCGCAATGGGATGCGAGGGATGCGAAGCGGTGTTTCGGTGGAAGGGAGAGGGATCACCAACGGGGGTCCCGACGGTGGAGGGTTTGTTTCTGGAGGGATGGAAGGAGACTCAGCGGGTGTATGATACTGACGACTACGCATTTGCAGAAGGATTTCTTCCTCACTGGTGAGGTGAATTGTACACTCTGCTGGGTTGTTGGGGCTGAGGTATTGACCCACCTGAGGTGGGGGGTGCTGTGTGTCCTGTTGGGTGTTTATCACACCTTGATGTGGAATAGGATTTTGTAGCACAGCGGGAGGGGGTTGTTGCACGTATTGTTGTGGTGCCTGCTGAGGAGCAGGTTGTGCAGGAGAATGAGGAAGACTACCAGAGTCTTTCAATCTTTTGAAATCAGTGATCTGGGGGCAATGGTGAGTGTAATGACCAAAATCACCGCAAAGGGCACAAGGGAAGATGCTTTTAACATTATTTCTCCCTTGTCATTTGTTATTATTGCCCCCTTGTGGGTTTTGGTTCCCTTGCTTCTGGTTGCCCCCAGTTGGTTGGTGTTGTGGGGGTTGATTCCCGCCTTGACCTGGGTTGTTTTTATTCCTGTTACTTCCTTTCTTCTTGGCATTTTTCGATGGATGAGTTGGGTTGGTTGTATTCAACTGTTCAAAACTTTGGTATTTTTGAGCTGCAGAGGGTTTAACAAAATTTACCCCCGTATGAGGATGTGGGGGAGCCATGGGTTGTGGAGGACCAGGAAATGGGAAGTATGGATTTTGTGGTGGTACCGATCCATAAGGCACATAGGAAGGCGTAGTGCTTTCACTAGTACTATAAGCTGATGTTGAGGGAGTACCACTGTTTGTGGGAATAGGTGGATGTATGGGAGGTGTCGGTGGTGGTCCACTGATGGGTGGAGGTATAGCAATAAGGTATGGCTATTGATAAGGGGGTGGGGGGTAATAAGGAGTGCCCCCATATGCCGACAGGTATTGAGGTGTTCCATACATCGGTGGTGGTTGGGGTTGTGGACCATGGTGTGTGGTGGCACCTATTAGTCCATCTGCTGAGTGAGACATCCCAGGTTTGTCTTGGCCAAATGGCATAGGTTTTGGAAGATCAGGAAGTATCGTGTATAAGTATCCTGACTGTGCATAGATGAGGTCATACTGTTGGGCCTTACTAATGGCTTCCTCTTTGGATTGAGGGAAGGTGGAAGCTATTATAAAAACATGACCACGGAGCAATAAAATAAAACAAATGTAGAAACAAAAACACAGAAGACACACAATACAAGAGAGACACAGATTTACGTGGTTCACCCA
>CBVK0102063316.1:0-10300 GCA_900067695.1 Picea abies
CTCTTCCGATCTCACTTTTGTTTGTGTTTTTTCCTTCCCTTGATAAGCTCGTCTAGATGAATTGGTAATGCAACCAACTGCATCTGAACTTGTGCCATTCCCCTAGTGTCTCCTGCCAGCGACGACTCTAGTTTCATCACTATTTCTAGAGCCTCAGGTTGTGACACAACCTTATGTTGAATTAGTGGTCTACAAATGTGGGGTAGCAATCTGACAATGAACTACTCTTGATGTTGCTAATATGGAATTTGAAAAGTCAGTCTCCCCATCACATCCTTAAAGCGTCGATAATAATCCCATACTGACTCTGTTTGTACTTGTTTGATCTCTTTCAGTTTAGTAATATACTACGATTCTAACTTCGACTTTTTGAACTCTTTTAGTAGTGCTTGTTTTATTTCTGCCAAAGTCCTAGCCTATCCGGTAGGTGTAATACCCTGTAGCTTCATATACCATACTTGCGCATGACATCTAAATGTTGTTTCTAACTATGTAATCTTCACTTCTTTGTCCTGTATGTTTTTAGCTGCCCAAACTGTCTCAGAGACAAACAAATGTTCATCTAGATCCTCTAACCCTACTCCCTTGAATTTAGGAATTCTAAGAGTATTATCTACTCCTGTCATGTTGGTTTTTGTATTCCCTCCTCTTGGTCATGGATTCAACATAGAATGATGTCTGAGTAGCACATACCGACTCTTCTATTATTGGTCTAAACTGACACCCCTCTTCTCCTCCTCCTATGTAGGGTATCTCTATGATTCAGACATGTGCACAAGGTTTACGTACTTCAAGCTCACTGTGTGAATCTTCTCTCCCAACCCCTGTCTTTTTCCTTTTATACCTCCTTCCTCCATGCAACTTTCCAAACTCATAATCTTCCTCTGGTGTACTACCATCCTGCATCCTCAGTCCCTGCCTTCCTTTTTCATTGCTTCATTCCTTCTTTCAGGTGATCCTTTTTCCGTCCTCCAACTCCCCTATGTGTATAAAACATGTTTATCTATCAGAATTCATTGTCATCACATTGTCATCACATGATTTCAATAACCTTCCATGCAAGTCTTTGAAATTTTTTATTTCTACAACACTGTATGATTGAATGCAATCTGCGAAAAATTTTGTAACATAACCCCCTAGTACACTATCCAACCAAAACTCAACTGCTCAAGTAGTTGGGTTAATTACCGAATTCAACTGACTTACCAATTTTGGCGTCCAATTCTTTGGTGTTGTAGTGTTAAACCTTCATGTCTTCTCTATTAACCTCTCTAGCCACTAGGTTAGAATTTCTAGGAATTCTCCAAAGAAAATTTCATGCAGATCCATGAACACATAATTTTTCATCCATTACTTGTCACTCATCCAAGGGTTCTTATTCTCTTATCATGCAAAATCTTGTTATTTTTGTTCTATCTAGTCTATGATCTCCATCTTAATTGCCCTCCAAAACATTCCCTTAGTTACAATTTCCCGATCCCGACAATGGAACCATTTGTTGGCTGGTTTCTAGTCTGCGCATCGGTTATAAGACCCAAGGTTCAATTTAACTATGAACAATAAAACCTAAATACACCTACCCTTTTGGCATCACCTACTAGCGAGGATGAAGTCTCACTCAAGGTATCTATTGGGTCTACAAGAACCAGGTTTTTGCAGCAGTAAGGGAAAGGGAGGTGGACGCATGAATCATTGTTCTTATTCTAACTTATGTATGTTCTTTATTATTACCTATATTATATTAGTCATACATGAACATTGTAGTATAATCAATCCATAGAATAACTCCATTCTACGAAGTATAACGTCATTCATAAACACAAATAGACAAGTAAAGAACACAAGACACAATATCCTCTTTAAACTCTTTCTTTATTCATCTTCTTCCCTACTAACTGTCTATTAAATTCTTGATCTTTTCATAACCTTGATCCTCTTCTGTGCACACTAATATCCCAATCCCATTACATATTTATACACAAAATCTAGGGCTTATATCCCTATTATCCTAAAATAGTCTATTACAATGCATGGAATGGCCAACATCAGTTAACTAGCCATTTCCTTTCTTCTACTTGTCGTTCTTTATACAACTATTATGTTGTTCTTCTATTTTTGGCAAGTCACACTATCATCTTTTGTGCTTCCTTATCTTTCTCGCCTGCTTTATCCTTCTGTCTATGCAATGTATTCATCCTGTGATCTATCTATCCTTCTGCATGATTTCTTCCTTCTGCGCAATTTCTTCATACTTAGGTTTTTCTCCAAAATTACCTCCAAAACTTCCTATCCAACACCTAGTAAGAGGGAGTGATGAGTTATAGATGTGATTCCATGGAAGTAGCTTCATCATGTGATAGTAGCAACGGGTAGTCATTCACAGGCATGTTACTTCTACTTCTGTGAAAATGTCTGGTAGGAAGAGGGCTAATCCAGTGAAAAATCCTGATACACAGAGTTACTACTACTCTAGTGAAATAGTCTGGTACGCAGAAGAATACTCCAATGAAAAGGTCTCATACGTCGAGTTACTGCTACTCTAGTGAAATAGTCTAGTACATAGAGGGATACTCTAGTGAAAAAGTTCATTACACCAATTTATTGCTACTCCAGTGAAAACATATAGTACGTAGAGGGGTACCCTAGTGAAAAAGTTCGGTATCTCAAGTTACTACTACTCCAATGAAAAAGTTTGGTACGTAGATTACTGCTAGAGTGAAATAGTCCGGTATGCACGTTACTAATTGTGGCACAAGTCAGCATGACCTGGCACAAGATCGGAAAATCCCATGCCTGCAGGGTTGGTTAGTTACCCGACTTTTCAAGTTGGTGGTCTAACCTATGTGGATGGAGGTGTTTCCTAGCCTTGGGATATATGCATAGTGTGTGCACATTACATCACCTAATCCTTATGATTAGATTCCTGGTCATTGTGGACTAGTTTCCTGGTGTGCCAACTAGAGGTTACTAATTCTTTATGAACTAGATGTCAAATTCTGTGTGAGCTGACAAGTTACTAGTTCTTTATGAGCTTGGTGCTAGATTCTATGTGAGTTGGAGAGTTACTAGTTCTTTAAATACTAGATGTCAGATTCTATGTGAGATGATGAGTTACTAATTCTTTATGAAATATATGTCATATTCCATGAGATTTGACAAGTTACTAGTTCTTTATGAATTAGATGCCACATTCTATGTGAGTTGGCGAGTTACAATTGTCCAGACTCCGCTTGGATTGGGTAGTAGTGCAGTTCTATGCAAACTAGCATAACTACATATTCCAGGGCCTTTGCGGCTATGATGGTGATACTTGAAACATTATATGTTTTATCATGAGATAGCTTGTGTGGCTATGGTGATTATACCTATAGACTGGTATGCAAGACCATGTGAGTCTTTCCCATGCCATGTGAGATGGATGGATGTGTTTGAGACCATTACATAAAGAACATCTTAGTTAATACCTCCCTAGCTAAGAGAGAGTGTTGATCTTTTGGTAGTTGCAGGAGGTATTAACCACTAATTGTAACCTTTGTACTTAGATTAAAATATTCCGGAAGTAAGAGAGCCATTAAAAATATGAGTGGAAACCCTAGAAGAGAATTCAGCCTAAGGAGAATAATAATAAAGAAATAAGAAACCCAAAAAGAGAAGTTGTCCCTACTAGAAAAAGTCAAAGTAAATCATATTTTCCAGAAAAGATAGGTTGGACTTGTGGGAAAAGTTCACTGACAGAATAAGTATAAATAAGGTGACGCCTTAGCTCATTTGTACACACACTCACTTAGCCAGTGCACAAGTCTAACGAGGAACTGCAGCGACAGCTAGGGCGCAAGTTTGGAGAGGTGCAGTTGCAGCTGGAGAGGGCGCAAGTGTGGAGGAATAGTGTAGAATTATTTTTGGTATGTCTCTTGTGATTCTCTTGGTGTAAGGTATGTTATCTTTGTATGGTTATTGTGTTGTTGCAGCAACAATATTGTGGCTAGGGTTTATCTGTTGTTTCTAGTGTGGACTTACCAGAATCATTCTATATAAGAAAAGGCTAGTGTGCTTGGGGGTGGCATAGTGAATGCCTATGGTTGGTTGACAATGATGTGACATTTTTTATGGTTAAATTAACTTACCAAAATTTTAACAGTCCTACCATTTAGCTGCGGGTCACTAGGACCACCCCTCCCAGGATCTCTGGATCAAAACATGGAAACATAATTTTGGGTCTAAAATTTCCTTCTTTCTTTGGCTTGTATCCCATAGTAAAATTCTCACTCAGGATAACTTCTTTCATCGTGGTTTCTTGGGTCCAACATTCTACTTAGTCTACTACCAACATGGGGAATCAATGGAACATATTCTAAACACCTGTACCCTATCCTCTTCTCCTAGGAGAAAGGGGCCCTCATTGTTTGTACCTATGAACACGACAACAATATCCTCTTTGCAACCATTATTATCTAGAATCTCAAGGTATTCATTGACCCCATCCTTAATAGAGAATGAAATCTCTTTCTAGGATTCTTTCTCTCAAAATTTTGGAAGGAACAAAATCAAAGAATATTTAAAAATTTGTAGATACAGGAAGACCACTTATGGCGCAATATCACAACTAATAGCCAAGAGAAAACTCTCAGTTCTCAATGGTTAGATCAATATTGGGAGTGCAATGATATGGAATGTTGCATCCTCCAAGAAGTTAACCTTCTTCAACAATCCGACTTCTCCTAATGTCCAAGGAAAATCACTGCCTCCGAGCTCTGAGGATTTTGACCCCTCCACCCTTAAGCTTCTTAAAACTCAATTTTGATGGTGCCTCAAAGGGAAACCTTGGCCCTGCTAGTCTTGTTGGGGTTTTTTACAATAATGGATTTGTGTGGAATAAATTCGAAACACGATCGACAACATCATTGAATCACAAGCTCTAAAAAATGTTCTTAGCATTGATGTCCACGAGGGTTTTCAGAAGCTGGTAGTGAAAGGGGAATCCCAGATGACCATGCGAATGCTAAAACAACTCCAACATGGCTCTCCTATATGAAAAATTTCCCATAGATGGTGATTGGAAAGAAGTCTATAGTGCATTCATTATCTCTTATCCAACATCAAAGTCATCATTATGTTCTTTCTTAAATGCTTTGTCAACAAACTTGCAGACGGGATAGCCATTGAAGGAGTGTTTTCAATTCCACAACCCCTAGATGTCCGTTGGGAGCCCTACTAGAGAACACATACTACTATGATCATTTGCTACCTTTTGCATTTCTAGAGGGAAAAATCTGGTTCCAAATGTTCCAATGTTGGGCTCTAGATGTGAAAAATTAAATTCAAAAAAGAAAATATCAAATCCAATTATACAATTTTGGAATCTCATATTTATAAATTTCGAATTGGATTTTATACTTTAAAATTTCAAATTCTACAATTTGGAAAAAATAATTCTAATTTGTTTGGAAAGGAGCTTAAACTTAAATTAGTACAAATTTTATTAGCCTTATTCTAGCTAATTGGCTCCTCATCTTCTAGATATCTTACCAATGTTTATGATCCTCAATCTCCCATAGACAAACTTCATTTCCTGAATTCCATAAAAAATCCCCACCCCATCATCAAAAATAGTAAATGGATTATAGGAGGTGACGTCAAAATCATCACTTCCTCGATAGAAAATTAAGGGGGATTTATGATATTACACCATGACTCCCACCTCTTTAAAGAACCATCCATCTATTGCAGCTTGTAGATGTAGAAAAATGAAAATATCAAATCCAATTATACAATTTTTAGTAACTACCTTTTGTGTTTCATGGGCTGAGGTATAACCCTATGTTGGCCGCTAAGATCATTGATTCACTAGCTCGTCTATATTATATACCAGATCATTCTTTTCCCACGCCAGGAAAGCCCTGGCGCTATGGGAAAACATCTTCTTGACATTTTCTAGATCATTACGAGGGAGATCAATGACAATAGAATTTGGAACTTGAAGGATCCTGGTATACATGTCTATAACGTCTTTTCTCATTGGTATATACCTTAAAAGATCATTCATGGTTGTTTTCACTCTTGTAAACTCTTGGACATTCAAACTAGTTACTCAAGATGAGATGAGCGCTCTATGAAACTCAAGCGATGGAGATGATTTCTAGTGACTAGAGTAGATCGGTAGGGGGTGCTACTTGTATACTATGATTAAATCTTCGAAAATGGATCCCATTTATTTAATTATGTTGGGTTACACTTTAGACCCTGGACAGAAAGATTCATCCTGGTAAAAGAAGACTTCACTGCTACCCCTATCTCGATCTCTGTCAACTCTCTCCCTCATGAGTTTTGGCACCCAAAAATTTTGGAGGGAATTGGTAATAGTCTTGAGTCATTTGTGAAAATATCTGAATTAAAATAGAAAGGCTACTACACTTCCTACACATGTATTTGAGTCTACATGAAATTGTCTAAAGCTATGCAAAATTCAATATGTCTCATGTACCAGGAAAATGAATGGGTGTAAATCGTTGATTATGAGCATATGCCATGCAAGCCATTTTTCTGCTTCGCACATAAGCTCACATGACTGACCTTCTCACTTTGAAACTAGAGAAGGAAAGAATAAGGTCGATAAAACTCACTCCACTAGCCAACCAAAGGGAAATCAAAAACAAAATAAAGTCGGATCCACACCCATCTACCTTGAGAAAGTCGACACTATCCCAAAATATGAAATTACATCTAATGGTATTGTGAAATATATTGAGTTCATGCAGGAGCATGCCTTTATAAGAAAATTTATGGGCATCTGGCCTACTAAGAAAGTACTCACATGGTGGATCAAGGAAAACTAGAATCCAAAAGGCTACATTTATCTGAAGCACGACTCCAAAGAGTTCTTCATGACCATCTTCTCCAACCTGGAATATCATGATAGTCTTTGAAAATGGACTCTATTTATTTAACTCTATTGGGTTTCACTTCAAACCGTGAATAGAAAGATTCATCTTGGAAAAAGAGGAACTCATTGTTTCCACCATCTAGATTTGTCTCTACTCTCTCCCTTGGGATGTTTGGGACCCAAAAATTCGATAGGGAATTGGTAATACTCTTGGAAATTTTGTGAAAATATATGAATTAAAAAAGTAAGTCTGCTACACTTCCTACACCTAAATTTAAGTCTACATGAACATGTCCAAGGCTCTAACAGATTTAATGTGTCTCATTTACCAGGATAATGAATGGGTGCAAACCCTTGATTACAAGAACATACCCTTCCATTGTAGAAGGTGCCATGAAAATGATTACCTCTTTAGTGACTGTCTTTTGAACCCTGAACCGCAATCCCTGAATACCACTCCTTAGGAGGATGTTGATGGATTTGAACAATTACTTTCCAAAATAAGGCCTCGATGAAACCCTAATCCTACACATCCTAGAAGGAATAAAAAAACGAGTAATTCTTTTGAAACCCATTCTCACGTCGAAGAAGTGCAAGAGGACATTCCCCACCAAGGACCCCAAGGATGGCTTCGACCCATTTGCAAATATAGAGGACAATGCCAAGAATTCTACCTTAGTATCGAGAGACAAGAATATGGAGGACGATAGCCCAGATCATATATAATTTGAATATGGTGAAGAGATGGATTCGGGTGAGATCAATATCCAATCAAGATCCTCTACCTATGAATGCCAAGATCCCCACTCCATTCTTGAACAACAAGTTCAGCTTCTAAAGGATTCTATGGTCAGAAGAAAACCCATTGCAAACTAATGCTACAAGGTAAGAACTCATTTTTCTCCTCCCTAGATTGATTTAAAAAAATGATAGCTTGGGCTATTATGGGTAGCATTACATGGGTATCTATTTTGGATGGAATTCATAATACTCTTAGATCATTTGTGAAAATATATGACTGAAAAAAGAAAGGTTGCGACACTTCCTACACCTGAATTTGAGTCTACATGAACCTGTCCAAGGCTCTACCAAATTCAATATGTCTCATTTACTACGGATGTTGTTCCAGAGTTTGTACCTAAGGCTTAGAAGGTACAGTGTCTAGGCATCTAAAAGTGAGTGAAGAGTAATAAAGGGGAGAGCATCAACCTTCGGGAAAGGAAGCTAAGGCTGATTTTTGGGTTGTCACTGTCTAGCCTCCAACTGTTCTTAGATTTTTATATCCCTCTCAATCGTAGCCCATGAATGCTCAAGTTCTACCTGGGTATTGGTTGTTTTAAGAATAGTATCGAAAAGGTTCAAAATGATATGTGTTTGGTCTGATAAACCGGGATCAATGTTAGGCTGTGTTACAACGATATGTTAGCAATATCGCGACTTCGCCACTTGGGGTTTCGAAGGTATAGTTTCTGGGAGGAATGTATGCCAAGTTGCGAAATCTCGAGAGACTTTAACCATGGTCAAAACTAATCACCCCTGACACTAACCCGGGTTACTTATGTAAAAGTATTGCTGCTTCGCCTATCGGAGTTATGACGGTAATGTTTTTGGAGAGAGTGAAAGTCGAGATACAAAATCCCGATAGCACTTGACTGGGGTTTAAAGAATTTTACTCTCATCTTTCACCTGAGGTAAATTTTAAAAATTTTTGTGACCTCGTACATCGGGGCTTGTAAATCTTGTGACTTGTAAGTCCCGAAGCGCAATATCCCGAGGTACAAAAAGTAAAAAAATTTCATTTAACGATAAAAGGTGGTGACTTATGAAACATAACATCCTTCGCTATTTTGCATGTCGTGACTACTGAGATTTTTAGTTGGTAAATGTCACGAAGCGAAAGAGAACTTAAAGACCAACATTTGACTTTAAAAATTACATTTAAACCAGTTGAAAAAGGAAACTCCAACATAGGCTCCAACCAGGGATCCCGTCTTCCTGCAAGACGGGAAGAATAGTAGACCACGTGCTTGTATTGGGTAAATGGATTCAATGGATTTATTCTAGTGAAATTGTTCCTAGGAAAAGGATACAAAGGGAAAAAGAGATTTCGTCTTTTACTTGTGAAAAGCTTTTCAAAACTCAAATATGTTTCACACTCAGTTGCAGTCCCTCTCATGACTTTCTCTTTGTCTTTAATGAATTCAGGTCTGCATTAGGACAATCAAGATAGTCCTAGGAAATCCAACAGATCTTGTGGATTTTGGTATTCATCAAACGAAGTTTATTACATGTTTTTAATTGGGGAGCCCTGTCTAAACTTAGGATGTAGATCCAGTTTCGAGAACAATTGGTTACCAGAGTAGATTGAGATTCATGTATAACAACCTTACAGATATCTCAGACAATGCTTCACTGCCAGCGGGCCTATTCAGTACCCCGGTGAAGTTATCTGGCCCTTTTTATTGAATTTCCTTTCACCACTTCAAAATATATTTATGCATTTAAATGATGAGACAAGGACAATCATTTCTGAATTTCCTTTCATCATTTTTTTGGACTAGATGGACAATTAAATATGACTTTCCTTTCACCATCTGTCTTATAACTTACTTTTTAGAACACGAAGTGGGGGTAATCAGTTTGTATGAGGGGTGATATCTGCATAATATTTTGCAATGGAGGTTTGTCAACTTACTTTGATTACTCGGTACGAACCCTCTCTTAACTCTCACCACACCTTAGCCCGTAGGGAAAAAGGGGAAAATAATATTTCTAGGGGTCTTCCTTTGAGAAAGCCTCAATCTTTCAAAACTGTTGAAAAACCTAGAATAGTCAGGATCAACCTATGCATCACTTTGTTTAGTAAGAGATTGAGGATTTGTGAAGACCATCTTACTTTCCAAAATCTTCTTTGTAGCTTTCAAAGTTAACATGTCATCTGTTCTTCCCATGTATGCAAACCTGGGAAGATGATTGGCTTTTCAAGAAGGTAAATCTGAGAACAGAAAGAAGAGTGAAAGATAGAGATCTGTAAATTGAAAGACAAGGGTCAAAAATTACAACTGACTCTTGAAATCCCTTTTTGGAGAGGCTTTATTTTATCTTCTTATTTTCACTACCTCCTATCTTTATTTTAAGTGAAAATTCTTAGGACCCAGAGTGAGTAGTTGTTCGTTTTTAATAAACATTCAAATGAAAACATTATATTCATGAGACCATTGTGGAGTTCTGAAAATATTTGTTAGAAAAATAAAATTCTCAAGAATTCATACCTTTACCTTACCATTTTATAATAACATAAATCCTTTTCTATCACCTGTTTTGGCAAATTTATTTTCCGATATAGGACCTTTTGTTTACCCTTTTCGCTCATTTGGGCTGCAAACCGGAATCCTGAAAGGGAAAAATGCGAAATTATTA